>JAVCKT010025769.1:26813-37645 GCA_032273925.1 Rhynchotus rufescens
AGGAAAAAAAAAAAAAAAAAGGCTCCATCACTCTTGTGTGATTCAATTACCTCTGAGAACTTTTATTCTCTTGGGGATTTATTCATACGTTCATGATGAATTCAATTTGCGAGGGAATGTAACGGGCACTGACGAGGCACGGGCAACGCTGCTTGAGGACGCCCGTGGTGGAAGGAAGCCAGGCAGAACCTGGGCCAGTGTCCTTGGTATCAAGGTGACACGAGGGGCTCGAGTGAGGGGAAGGGGCTACGAGGGGTCTGGGCACGGGAACGAGGTGAGGAGACCCAGCAGAGAGCAGGGACTCATTGGTCTGCCCGTGGGCACACGTAAAGCAGCAGGGAAGGAGACTTTCTGGGAATTTAACTGCAGCAGACACTGCCATTTTCTGACACTTATTTTAATCTCCACTATGCAAAGCCTGGTCAAAATATTGTCAGATTGGTGTCAAATGTTGTTACAAATCAACATATAATCCTGGCCTGGAGAGAGAAGAATGAGCAGACAGACAGATCCTAATACCTTAATTTAGCAAATAAGACAGAGCTTCCTTTTCTAAAAATCTTTATTTTTAGGAAGGATGATTGATGCATTTGAGGTTCCTTGCTCTATTTATTTAAATTGAAACAGAAGACTGGTTGAAACATTCTGAATTTTGTCCCTTCCTCCCTTCTCCCCTAAATAGCATTTTTTTTTCCAAATTAAATTAGTATGATTTTAAAAGCATTTTATTTGTGTTAATAATTATTTCTTTAGTGTTTCAGATGAAACCTGCCAATACTCCTCAATGACAGTCAACAGTTTTGTCTTTTACTAGCTCAGTCACAGAAGTACTTTTCCTCACAATCACTCTCCAAACACAATGGAAATTCTCCATTCCACTTGGCCCGAGCAGGGAGAGCTATTATTTCCTCGAAATTTTGACATTTGTTTTTGTTACACATCAAAATGCAAATTCAAAGTTTCCCTCAGATCCAAAATGTCAAAATATTACTTGCAGGCATCACAAGGCTTGATTTTTATGAACATCTTCAACTCCAACACTGTCGAGCTATTACAATAAAAAGTGAACATAACAGGAAACATCAAATAATATTTGTTCATCTTCTCAGCATAAGCCATGTGTTTAAAGAACATGACTTGAATAATATGATCAAAACGAACATTTTTAGCTCAGCAAAAAGAAATGCCCCCCTTTAACAAAATGAAAATATGTTTATGTTTTCTTCTACTGAGAATGTAATGGAAAGTGATGCACTAAGATGACATGCCTTTGTTTAAGAACTATATTTTCATTTCAATACAACAGTGAAAAAGTATTCTTTGTAATTATAGGCCAAACTTGTTAGGTGTTTTCTGGAACTCACCCAGCAGCTGGCATGGATGGTCCCACATCTCCCCTTCGTAGTCTCCTTCAGTGAATATGGTTGCTTCCCCTTCCCTAATTTTTAACTGAATTCAGTCATAACAACGATTGACTTACAAAGACAGATAATAAAATATTTATAGATCTTTCTCTGGGAAACAAAGTGGTCCAGAACAGAGAGACCAAGGTGATGAACTGAGCCAACCTGAGAGTAAACTGTGCAAGGACCACAGCACACAGAGAGAAAAATAAAATAGGACAAATTTGGAATTGAATTGAATTGAATTCTCTTAAAAACATGATGTTTAGACAGAGGGAAAGTAGGAATTTAAGGATATGGATAAAAGAAGAATATTGAGCTCAAGGAGCTCCGTATGAGGGATGGCTCTCAGGATAGCACAGAAAGGTCTTAAGAAGCTGGTGGTGGAATGAAGCAGCTCAGTACTGCAAAGAATATCTGGATTATTAAATGTGTCTTAGTCCAAAATGGTTTGTATTAAGATTATTCCTCAAATTGGAAAGGATTTCAAAACTCTAATAACAAAGCGATATGATGAAAATCTCCTAAGACATTATAGCATTATTGAGCTTTTCCTGCTTTTTCATGGGCCAGGTCCTCTTTCTAAACCAATATTTTGGCAAAAGAACATGATCTTGCGAAGGTTCTCCACTTGCTTAGACCTTCAGAGGCCACTTGGGGAGAACAAGAGAGCACTTTGCTCCCTGCAGGGAAGCGCATTTCCATGGCCTGTGAGTTGAGTGACCAGTTCAAGGCCAAAATGAAAGTGAGGAGGATGGAGGCTGGAGGAGAGACCACACAAGAATCAGCATGAAGGCATGAAGAATTTCCTACAGAACAAAAAAGAAAAGGTTAAAAGAAAAAATAATATTTGTAAGGCAGATTAGATTAAGTGCAAAAGGGAGGAAAAAATCTGCTAGCCTTCCCAGTGAACATATATATGCCTCAAATGCCAGGTGACCAGTGCTGTGGAGGTCACAGCCCATCCTGGGATGCCTGGCTGCTGCTGGCCGAGAGTGGTCACACTCTTCTTGCGCTTGTCTCCAGATAAGCAGCCACTGGCCTTCATTAGCCTTTCAAAAGCAGATAGAAGAGCTTGATACCAGCAAGGTCTTAGCTTTATTCTAGCTTTTTTTCTCTTTTCCCCAACAGCTTTGGAAGGCAAAAGAACCCTGGCTATTTTTTTTTTAATCATTATTATTACTGCTATTATGATGCCCCTTTTTTTCCAGATGATGATTATTATTAATATTATTAATATTTTTATTTGGAAATATAACTGCCAAGGGAGAATATGAGCAGTTCCCTCTGAACTGCAGATGAAAGTAATGGGCTTCCTGAGGACTTTATTTACATGACTGAACACAGGAAGAGCACAGAGAGAGAAAGAGGAGAGACACGCTCAGGTATTGAAAGGAGAGCTTGCCTGCACCTTTAATATTAGTGAGTAGACTGCCAGCTCAGCTATGGGTCAGCCTCTCACAGGCCTCTTCCCCTGCTTTAATGATAGAGCAGAGGTCAGTCTCACCTAGGTCTGGGGTAGCAGCAGCTCTTCATCTTTTGTGCTTAGGGTGGAGGGGTGAAGGGAGCAGACTCGTCTCCTACAGATTTTTAGGCCTGAATTTTGAAGTCTGTATCTTTGCTGCTGCTCAGGAAAGGCAGGACAGCAATGGGTTGGTTTTCATTTTTTTTTCTCCATCTTTTTCTCTCTTCTTGGTTCTGCATCAGAGGCCTGAAATTTTAAAATTTTAAACTCTAAGAATGTTGCAGGATTTTCATATCTCCAAGTGATTGTTAGAAGAATTGCCTTTTTGAGTCTCCTGACAATTCTGCAGGCCTCCAAAGACAGAGGAATTCACAGACTTTCCATCAGACCTTTTCTGAGCACAATTCATCATAATCTGGAATAAAGATACTTTTATTTCAATTAAATTGTTTTCAGAGAGCTCTGTGAACTCCATTTTCGATACCTGGATAATGCCTGCAAGAGGAGGTTTAAAAGCACTTCAGGAAATTTAATGAATTATGCTTGCTCAGAACCAAATCAAGAAGTAAAGTGTTGAAATTTATGTTCTTCTGACAAGGAAGCCTTGATCTGGTTTGGTTAAAATTGTTCTTCAAAGATGTACTTCGATCTTGTGTCAGAAGAAGGAATAGGACCAGATGTCCTGTCCCTGGTTAACCTTTTTTTTTTTCTCATAATCCAGAATCAAAAGCACTTCTGGATATAGAAGATATTTTATGTTGTAACATTAGTTGCTCTTAAATTCTGCTGGATTATCCTCCAGCTTTTCCCTTGCCACAAGCTGCTCTTCCTGCAGCTTTTACCACCAACACAACCGTCGCAGCCAGCGCAGGGTGGAAAAAAATCAAAGACTGCTCTCCTCTGATACGCGCTGAAATTCTCTAATGATGTCCTGCCTTTATAGAACATGGCTCATCGCCCTGAAAATTCAGAGGCTGGCTGAAGATTTTAGGAAGAGCCGATGTCCGGCAGAGAGCCGCCTGCAGACACCGACCTTATGCCACAGCAAGAGCTGAATTTGGCTTGTTCCCACACTGCTGCTGTTGCCCACACTGGGGACGGGTGTCCAGATGGCGGGTCCCTACCAAGGACCCCAAGCTGGGGGAGCGCTCAGCTTGCTACTGGCAGACACACAGACAGGCGCAAAAGCTGGAAATACAACTATAAATACAAAACACAATTTGCAAAGAAGGTGAATCCTTGGATAGATACCATGATCATGATTCATCCCAAGAGTAATTCAGTCCAAACTTTGGAATTATAGAAAGGATAAGACCAGGACAGAGGGCCAGTATAGTCTGTGCGCTTAGATGATGATCTATATGCCCATTTTATATATATATTATATATATTTCTCTTTATATTGCTAAATATAATATTGCTATATACACACTCATACGTACATGAATATTTGGTACATATTTTCCTAATTTTGGCAGCACCTAAACACTCTGATCAGAGGTATGGGTGGGCCTCCTGATACGGTTAAAAAAATCTAATGAGCAATGGGTTTTATGCTAAAGATTTAGTCTAAAAGCAGACATCAAAACATTTGTTTTATTTCATAGAAAATGTGCTGTCTCTACTGCCATAGAGAAATTTTTCTTCTGTGTTTATTTTCAGATGTTTCTAATAACATTTTCTGGGGGGGAAATAGCGAATTGTCAAAATGAAAATATTTTCAGCAGAGAGACAGTTTTTATGATTTTTTTACATGAAACAAAAACATTATTCCTTTTAAGATTGCCAAAATTTCTGTTTTCTTGCTTTGAAATAAAACCTTCCAGATTTCCACTTTAAAATGACTTGTCTCTTACAAAATGAAAACTTTTTAGAAAATAACCAAATCAAAGCACAACATTTTAAAAATATTTATTGCTTCTTTTTTTTTTTCTCTTCTTTTCCATCCAGAGCTCAATTTTGCAAATGTTTTCAAGACTCTGGCTGAGGATGAGACAGTGTTTTAGCAAGATGAACATGTTCATGAGAAAAGGAAACCATTTTCTCCTATACCACTAAAGTGCTTAACTCTTTCTAACAATAAATGACTGATTAATCTTTCATCTACAGGAGAGGGTTGGGGATACGTGGTTGTAATTGCCAATAACAGGGTTGTTGCTGCTGTCTGCTCCTATATGACGGCAATAATAAAGTCCTGCTCTTGCTGTAATTGTGTTCTTTTGGCTGATTTTTTCCCATTAGGCTTAAAAGACATGGTTACACCAAATCTTGGATCTTTCCTTGGTGACAGTGCTCATGGCTGCTGAGAGCTATATCCAAAGTTTGGAACACATGCTCTGGGCATCGGTCCCTCTGAATGAAAATGTCAAGGCTTCGCTGCCCTCCAAGGACCAACGCTGTCAACTGGTGATTCCTATTTCCCAGCAAAGATCTTCCTTCATTAACACCTGCCCTCACTGTAGTTCTTCTGCACTTGCAGCTTCTTCCTCAGCTGCTGGATATTTAACCTCTGTCTACTGGAGAATATTGCCTTTTCAGCAAGAACTGGTTATTGCAATCGGAACATGGGGATTTGTTAAACTGCAGAGATAACCCTGTAATTCATCCTTTGCAACTTCCCTAAACTGGACAGTAGGCCAATAGCTGTGTGTTGCCTGCTCAACCCTTTCAAATGAACTGGCCATTTATTCCCAAAGTTTAACAGAAAACAATTTATAGAGCCTACAGCCTGCTACGCAGCTAAAATGTTCCAGGCAGAGAGCGTGTTAGTCACATCTATGGCTGAGTTAATTTACAATTTAGGATCCTGGGAAGGACAGAACATTGAGCAGAGCTGTGCCCTGTCAATCAGTCTCGCAGAACGAGCTCCCTTATAAGAGTGCCCTCAAGAGATGTTTTAAGTGCTTTCAATACCAATAGGCCATGTTCGCTTCTCACTTATGTCAGCCACTCCACTGGCATCAAAGGAATTGTTCTTGATTTACACCAGTGTAAGGAAAATCAGGTTCCTAAAGTGGAGGTGTTCCCTCTGTCATGTCCTGGTAACTGGGTTGCAAGTCTCGTAATGAGAGGTTTCTTCTGCCCAATCCTCCTGCAAAACTAATTCATGCCCCTCTCTTAAGTGCCCTGCAGAGATCCAGGGGACCTAATGTCCAGTATTGTCCCTCCATATTCAGGTCAGGCCTGGGATTTCCCTCCCTCACCCAAGCACAGGCCATACTACTACTTTGAAAAATAGCATATCATTATTTACACACAAACCTCTTCTGTTCTAGGCGAAATGGCCCAATTTCCATTTCTGGGATGCGTCTGTCCAGGGCAGGGGATAAAAGTTCTGCTTCTCAAATTCACACCCTTGTTGGAGTTCTTATACACAGCTCAGATGAAGACACAGGTCCTGCGGCCCTGGTCCCAAATCATGCTGCCTTCATGCCTCATGTAAACTGTGAGATATCCTGCAGACTCCTTTCCTCTTTTGACTTGTTCTAAGCCCAGGGGGAGAGCAAAGCTTTTGAATAGATTTACAAAAGCCCTTTCGCCACCTCCACCTCTAGTCCCACCAGAGAAAGAAGCACTCAGAGCCACAGCCTTGCACTCTAAGATGGTTAATGAGTGCTTTTTCTGTAGATAATTATAGGGACTGGGGTACTAAAAGCACTTAAAACATCTCATTCTTTTAATTCATTAATTATATTGCAATTACACATTTCTCAGGCACTCTCTGGCATTTTGGAAATCAGCCATTCTTGAGAGAAAAAGAAAGATGGGAACTAGTGAAAGAGAAGGGAGGAAATACAATGGAAAGAGTGATGAGAAAAGCCAGGGTTCCAACAACACTAAATATGTTTGCAAACCATTTGAACTGGAAACCAGTTCAGCTAAAAGCCCATTCCACTGAGTCCCCCTGATACCTGGTAGCATTGCACCAATGCAGTCCTGCTACTAACAGTAATAATATTATTTTAGACCTGCTCCTGCAGATATTTCCTTAATATGGATTTATTCCCCTCCTTCCATGAAAGTTCCAACTCCGGGTACTGGAGGAGCTTTTTTGGATACTACTACACAATCTTACTGACTAAGCCGTGTAGGCTGCTGTATGAGATAGATGGCTTGCCACTTATGGAAATCTTCAAAGATCATGGCGAAAAGTCAACAAGGATGGCCTTCTTAAGAGGCATGTTCTACTTCAAGGTCTTCATTCCCCCACACAAAGGATGCAGCCTGAGAAAAGGATCATCCCAGAGCAACAATGGTGCTTCTCAGCAGACTGAGCACTTCCTCGGGGCCATTATTGAAAATAGTAATTGAAAGTTCCCCCTGAAATTGGCAATGCTTGTGTTAAATACTTAAAATTATCTTGTCTGCCACCATGTAGACACTCAGTGTAACGTATGAAGCTTCAATCTCAAAGGATGAAGCAATTATTGATGTGCTAAGGACTGTCCTGTCCCCCTGGAGAAGCATGGTCCCCTGTGATGCTCTCCTCAGGGATACAGGCCTGCAGATAAAACCCTATCAAGTCCCAGCAGCATCATCTCCTCTGTTGTGTCAGTGGTCTCCACTGTGCACATTGCAGCTGCAGTCTTAAGATGTGTCCCAGATTTTGTTAGACTAAATTCTGGATTTGAACTCATCAGTTTTCATTAACATTCTCCAGCATGTCCTTAGTGTGGGCAGGCTGGAGGAAGGGACAGCAAAGAGCAATAAAAGCCACCCCGTGCCTCCAGACTGATTCCTGCTGTCTGTATCCAGTGCCAAAACCCAGAGGAGACCTGGAGGTCTCCATTCCACCAGGAATTCAGGTGAACTTGTCCCCTTCCATGGGACAAGCAAGGCATAGCTTATATGACTGGGGTTAGCAGGAGAGGCATTGGTCCAATCCATGAGAGGTCTGGTCACGTTTGCTAGTTTATACAGAAAAGGTAAAGTAAAGGTCCTTTTATGTGCAGGTGTTCCAGGGAAGACAGCAGTATGCAGCATGCTCTGGGGATGCAAATGCATGGAACACTCTGCAGCCCACAGGGTCTCCAGTGGCTGGTTCCTGAACACCAGGAATTTGCTTCCCCCTTAATTCTGATTTGTTTCATGCGGTTTTCAGAGAAAGAGAGAAACGCACCATGGAGTCGAGAGAGCGTATTAGGCAAGGGCTGATCATGTCTCTCTTTCTTTCCCTCTTGACCTCTTGGGATGTTCAGCCTCTCTCTGAATTGGCTAATTCTGTATTCACCAACCATTCTGCTGGCTGTAGGGAAAGAAAAAAAGTAAGAAGTGGAAAAAGAAAAAAAAAAAAGAAGAAAACCATGATTGGAAAATCTGAATGCAGCAAGGAAGGGGGGAGAAAAATATCTGCTTCTACATGATCTGCAAGAGGAGAAAAATAAAACTGGAAAAGAAAAAAAAGGTGCTGGGATTTACCAGCAATGAGGACTTGAATCTATCATGACTTAAGCCAATAACTCTTCTGCACATCTCAACCCTGCCATTCATGAGTATTAAAGAGAAAGGTTCAGACAAAGGTATGATGTGGGACACACATGTTTAGGCAAAATGACCTCTGTCTTTGAAGCCAGATGAGACTGATCTTAAGGATAAAAATACATACGTGCCTATTTCCCAGGAATTAAAGCATTAGGACTCCTGTTAATTGCTATTTTGGTCCTATTAGAGAAAGAAACATCCACTAAGCATATTCACGCAGCAAATGGGATTCATAACAATTTGTTTGAGTCTGAAGCCACTTGTACCTCCTCCTGGCGCTGAGCCAGCACCTATATTTATACTGAGAGGCTGAGGGGAGCTGACATTGAGGCTGGTGCTGTGCTGGTGTGTTTATTTATAGGCAGTTGTGCGTCTATGTGTCTGCGTGCAAGAGGGACCTCAGTGCCATTGGGGATGTGTGGCATCTTGGTGGGTATCAGTGAGCCTGGGTTCACAACACCCATGTGTCCAGGACCACGGGCACAGGCAGCATCAGCTTCCACCTGGCTAGGGAGGAGGTTTTGGGGAAGGTATGCACACATGGGCTGGCACATCAAAGCACCAGGGACTGGGAGTGCAGTCACAGGGAGGAAAGACAAGCCCTGGAGCTGGACCTTAGGGGCAACGTGGTCCACGCACAGACTAGGTACCAAAATCTCTGCCCCGCTAAACATTGCTGCACTGCCTGTGCTGTATCACCCTTCACCAGTTGCATGGCTAATTCCTGCCTGAGTCAGACTACTGTTCTCTAGCTGCTAGTCTGTTTTCCTATTTTGTTTTCCATTCTTTTTGTTACTACTCTTTCTCTTCTCTTAATTTTCTTTTTATGAAGCCCGGGAGCCAAGAGGTGGCACCCTGCAGGACAGCAGACCAGGCTCAAAGCTAGAGCCACGCAATTGCCCCTTAAGCCATTTCACTAAGAGCATCTAGCAAGCTCAAAGGACCCTCTCCAGCTTTGGGGCTCTGATCGCATTCAAAGAGGGATATTTTTCATCAGCCCTTCGGAGGGGGGTGACTGAGCTCCATGGGAAGCTCAGGCAAAGGCACTGAGACATGAAAGCCACAGCACGAATGGCAAGGGAAGGAGAAGTATTACTCCGATAAAGCAAATCTGAGACCATGTCTGAACCAGGGTGACTTTCCAATGGCTGCTGCCCACAGTATCCATTGCAAAGCATTGCTAGAGCTGAGCGTGAACTGGGATGGATCTGACAGCATCCAGCTGCTGGGCTCCTGTAACACCCTGTGGTGCCCACACTCAAGGATTGGCCTTGGAGGAGCTCTGGGAGGAGAAGGGGCTCCCAAGGAACTGGTGGGTACAGCACAGGGCCGGGCAGGACTCGAGCATGGCGACAGGTAGCTTGTTGCCACCTCAAGGTCTTTCAAAGAGAAGATGGGTTTGCATCCAAATATATTGGCTCTGTCTTTCAGAGTCTTTTATTTTCTTAATGCTTTTAATTACTTTTTTTTTTCCTCAGGCAACCAGAAAGCCTGAGGATCAACAAGTCTCTGTTCTCAGCAGTGTTCAGGCAAGCACCAGGGAGAGTTCCCATTTTCCTTCTTGCTTTGTTTTTTTTTTCTCTTTCTGTTTTTCTTTCCTAGAGCCTTCAAATAGATATATCTCTATCAAATTTGGTTAGCTTTTTTCTGACAAAAAATGTTGCTCATTTTCTTTTTTTTTCTTTTCCGCTGTAGAAAATACTGACAAGAAGATTATTTTTCAATTTTGTTGAAATATTTCAGAAGAGAGAGAGAAAAAAAAGAGAGAGAGCGAAGAAAATCACAGTACTTTATTTTTACATCAGTTAGTTAAAAACTTAAATGAAAATTGTCCTAAAAAGAGTACAGAGACTACTAAATTCCCGGCATCCTCTGTCTTACTCATTCTTCGCACTGCGATATAACCAGTTTTATATAGGAAGAGGTAGAAATGTTTGAAGAACTGAAAATTTAAAGAGTATTGCATGAAAAATTCAAATTTGGATGCATAAAATTGCACTCATAAGAGACATGAGGATCTTGCCTTCCTTTTACTTCCAGCTTTGCTGTTGCTGAAATAGATTTTATTTGAGCATTCTTCTCAGCTGGAGCACAGGGTGGGACCTCCCCAAAGTGAGACCTATGATAACGAGTGCCATGATGAGAGGTTAGTTTTTTAGGAGAGCATCAAAAAGGAAATATGTGCAGTGCCCAGCAGACACGTAGCAATTCGTTAGATCCCCTGGCAGAGAGGAAGGTGGGTAGGCATTGCCCCAAGGAAGAGGCTCCACCCTGGCACCTTCCGCTGAGCGAAGAATATATAAATAAAGAGTAGAAGTCCCTTTGGTCCAGTCTTGAGAATCACAGAATCACAGAATGGTTAAGGCTGGAAGGAACCTCTAGAGATCATCTAGTCCAACCCCCTTGCTCAAGCAGGGACACCCAGAGCACGGGGCACAGGGTGGCATCCAGGTGGGTTTTGAAGACCTCCAGAAGGAACCTCC
>JAVCKT010025770.1:0-29131 GCA_032273925.1 Rhynchotus rufescens
CTTTCCTTTTTTTTCCCTTCCCGTCCCTTCTCCCCCTTCTTTTTTATTTGTTGCATTCAAATAAACTTTCCCCGAGAGGCGGGGTTTGGGTTTCTTTTTTTTTTTTTTTTTTTTATCCTTTCCGCCTCCCGAAAATGGTCGCAGCCTCTGGAGCCTCCCGCAAGCGGGAAGCCGGGAATGGCCCCGCTCCACAGGCACCCCCCCATCCCCGTCCCGCCCGTTCCCTCCGCACCCTCTGCCCTTCTCTCCCGTTTCGGGGTGAGAAACTGGTGGATGTGGCGACTCTTGCGGCACTCGGGGGCTTTCTTGGGGCATCGCTCCACACAGGGATATTCCTGCCCGCTCCAGGGTATTGTCCCCATGCAGGGACATTTCTGCCAGTGCAGCAACATTTCTGCCCATTCAGGAGCATTTTCCCCATGCAGGGGGTGTTTCCACCCATGCAGACGGATATTTATCCCCATGCAGGGACATTTCTGCCCACGCAAGGGGTGTTTTCCCCCATACAAGCATATTTCCACCCATGCAGGGGCTATTTCCACCCACACAGGGGTATTTCTACCCACACAGGAGCATTTTTTTGCTCACGCAGGAGTATTTCTAGCCACACAGGGCACAGGATAACACTGGGCTGGGGAAGCAGGGACTGGTGTGGGAGCCGGGATTGGGGTCCCTGCGGCGCCTCCTCCCCAGTGATCCCCCCTGTGCCGGTGGGACCGGAGCTCCGGTGCTTCTCCTGCCTCTGCGGGGTGCCAACATCCCGCTATCCCGGACGGGCTGCATCCGCACACGTGTCCCCAGACCCCATCGAGGGAGTTGAGAGGAAAAGTCCATCCTTGTCCCACTGAGACCCCCACGTCCCTGCTCCACGGAGCTCTTTCCAGACACGTTTTGACCGGAGACTGAGGTCTCCACACAGGCCAAGGGTGCGTATGGCCCTGCTCCCTCCACCCTCGCTGGGATGTGCTGCGGAGCCAAAGCGGATTTCTCCAAATCTGAATATTTTGCGCCCTCTCCTGGGTCCGGACAAGAGTGTCCAGGGTTGCTCCGGGTGTCTGGCATCTCACTCTGGCTTTTCCTTTGTTTGGGAAGAGCTGGGAAAGCTGTGAGGGGTTATGTGTGACCCCTACCAACATGCCAGTTCTCCAGCCTCCTGGTCCCTCTCCCCTGGGATCTCCTGGACAAGAAGCAGTGCCGGCCAGCCCGGCACATGGGGAATATTTTATCCATGGAAAAGTAGTTGAGGTCACAGCAAGACCAGGGCAGTATTGGGAGGGTTCATGTCCAGACTCCTATGTGACTATTGGGGGCAGGAAGCAGGGGGATCCAGGCTCACCAACCCCCCAGGGCTCTTTAAGAGCATCGTTCCCCTATAGATCTGCCCTATAAACCCACCCCTGCAGCCCCCCCACAGGAACAAGAGCCATAGAAACACCCTGCGTGTGCACATGGGCGCCTATATATACCATACCCCACCTACATACGCGTTATACATAGGCCTCATGCAAGGAGGGGAGAATATCCTATATATAGGAGATGTATATATAGGATAGGGAATATCGGGTGAGGCAAATTCTGTGCTGCAAACCATGTGCTTATACATAAATACACACAGCACGTGTATGTCTATGTATATCTAGTGCATGCGTCATGTGTATATAGGTCTCTTGAGGTGTGTATAGGTATTTGTGCCCATTAGGTGTTTGGAAGGTAAGAAGGTTTATTATATGCATGGAATACATATGGTCCAAGGCTCCTGGTCCCATGCTCTAACATAATTGGAGGTGTTTCTGGCATGAGAATATTCACTGCTGAGACCATCCGTCTGTCCTGGGGGCTCTGTCTGGCCAGGACACCCCATGTCTCCAGCGACAAAAGCTGCAAATGATCCTGAGGCCGAAGGTTGGTGATGAGGAAGGCCCCACTCTGGGTCCATCCTCTATCCTGCTGTGGACAGACGTACGGATGGACCCTCCCCGCATCCCCTGTTTGTTTTGCATACTCTTTGCAGCTCCCCATGTTGGGGAAACCGAGGCAGGGGGCATGGATGGAAGTTCTGGAGATGTTCTCCTCATCCTGGCCTCCACCAGAGGCCCAGCAGCCCAGCCTCTGGTTGGTGCCAGCTGCGTTGGTGGCAACTTAAAGCCAAAAAACGCCCCGGTACTGCCGTGGCCACCGCTCCGGGGGCCGCTACGAGCCGTAGTTCACGCAGTGGTCGTTCCTCCACTTGGAGCTCACCTTGTCGAGCAGGTAGCGGGTGCTCTCGCGGAACTTGCGCTGTGTGAAGTAGAAGAGGATGGGGTCGAGGACGCTGTTCATGCTGGCGAAGGGCCGCGTGCACTTGTAGGCGATGGCGAAGGCCTGCAGGGACAGGCAGGGCAGGCCGGGTGGGGAGCGGACGATCAGGTAGATGCTCTTGGTGAGGTGGAAGGGCACGAAGCTGATGGAGAAGACGAGGACCACGATGACGATCATGCGGATGGCCTTGTCCTTCTTCTTGCGCACGGCCAGCCCGATGAGCTCGTCCTTCTGGCACAGGATCCTGGCCATGCTGCAGTAGCAGGCCAGGATGGCCGCGAAGGGCAGCAGGAAGCCCGTGATGGTCAACGTGATGCCGTAGGGGAAGTAGCTGGCGGAGCGGTCCGGCGGGCTCAGGTCGTAGCACACCGTGCGGTTCCTCTGCGTGCCCGTGGCGGCGAAGACGAAGGTGGGCAAGCACTGCGCGATGACCAGCAGCCACACCACGGCACACACCAGCCACGTGAACCGCTTGCCCTTCTTCTTGTGCCAGGAGGCCAAGGGGTGGCAGATGCCCAGGTACCGCTGGACGCTGATGCACGTGAGGAAGAAGATGCTGCCGTGCAGGTTGGTGTAGAACTGGAAGCGGACCAGCTTGCAGGCGAAGTCCCCAAAGGGCCAGTAGTCCTTCTGCGTGTAGTTGTAGATGAGGAGCGGCAGGGAGCACACGTAGAGCAGGTCGGCCGTGGCCAGGTTGAGCATGTAGATCATGGTGCGCGTGAGCCCCTCGCGCGACAGCCAGATCTGCCCGATGACCACGGCGTTGAGCGGCAGCCCCAGGACGAACACGGCCGAGTAGACCAGGGGCAGCAGCACCTGCTTGAACTCCTCATGGAAGGTGCACGAGTTGCGGGCGGCCGTCACGTTCTCCATGGTGACGGTGCCGCTGCTGGAGTCTTCTCCGACGGCAGCGTCTGCAAGTGGAGACCAGAGTGGCCCTGGTGAGCAGCAGGGCAGGCAGGGAGCCCATAGAGCCCCGCAGAGCCCCCAGCACCTACCTGAGCCCCCCGGCACCCACCTGGGGCTTCTGCACCCTGGTGGGGTCCCTGCGCCCACCTGCACCCCCTTGTACCCTCCTGAGCCCCAGAGGACCCCGCTGTGCCCCCTGGCACCTGCTGGGTCCCATGCACCCTCTTGAGCTCCCCCTGCACTCTGCTGAGCCCCCTGTGCCCTGATGTGCCCCTCGGCACCCCATGGAGCCCCCTTGCACCCATTGGTCTCTCTGCCCCTTCCTGCGCCCCCATGCACCCTCCTGAGCCCCCGTGAATCCTTCTGAGCGCCTCCTGTACCATCCCAGGTCCTTCAGTACCTTCCTGAGTCCCTCAGCACCCCACTAGGTCCCCTTGTACCCACTGGGTGCCATGCACCCTCCTGAGCCCCCCTGTGCCCTGCTGTGCCCCCCAGCACCCCATGGAGCCCCCTTACACCCTGCACCTCCTGCACCCCGCTGAACCCCTTTTTGAACCATTGGGTTCTCTGTGCCTTCCTAAGCCCCCTTGCACCCTCCTGAGCCCCTCAGGACCCACTGTGCCCCCTTGCACCCACTAGGTCCCATGCACTCTCCAGAGCCCCCCTGAATCCTCTTGACCCCCCCCCATGCACTGTCCCAAGTCCTTCAGTACCTTCCTGAGCTCCTCAGGACCCAACTGGGCCCCCTTGCACCTGCTGGGTCCCATGCACCCTCCCGAGCCCCCCTGCACCCTGATGTTCCCCTCTGAACCCCACGGAGCCCCCTTGTACCTTGCCGTGACCCCCTGCACCTCCTGCACCCTTCTGAACCCCCCTGCACCCACTGGGTTCCCTGTGCCTTCCTAAGCCCCCCTGCACCCTCCCGAGCCCCTCAGGACCCCACTGTGCCCCCTTGCACCTACGGTGCTCCCTGCACCCTCCTGAGCCCCCTTGCACCCTGCCATGACCCCCCTGCACCCCGTTGAGCCCCCTGCATCCTCTGTGTCCCTCGCACCCTCCTAAGAACGCCCAGCACCCTCCTGTGCACCCCTGCACCTCCTGAGCCCCTGCACTTCCCTGCACCTCCTGAGCCCTCCCGCACCCCGCTGTGACCTCCAGCACCCACAGAAACCCCCAGCACCCTGCACTCTGCTCTGTCCACCTGCACCCCCAGAGCCCGCCCAGCACCCTGCACTCTGCTGGTGACCCCCAGCACCCACGGAGCCCCCCAGCACCCTGCACTCTGCTGTGTTCCCCTGCACCCTCTATGACCCCCAGCACCCACAGAGACCCCATGCACCCTGCACTCTGCTGTGTCCCCCAGCACCCTGCTGTGACCCCCAGCACCCATGGAGACCCCCCAACAACCTACACTCTGCTGTGTCCCCCTGCACCCACAGAGACCCCAGCTCCCTGCACTCTGCTGTATCCCCCTGCACCCACAGAGACCCCAGCTCCCTGCACTCTGCTGTGTCCCCCTGCACCCTCTGTGACCCCCAACACACTCCTACATCTCCCTGTACCGCAGCCCCCAGCCGGCCCCCGCACCCTCCCCTGCCACCCCGAAGCCCCCGGCTGCCCCATCCCACCCATGCAGCACCCATCCCGCTCCAGCACCCACGGGCGCCCCCGTATCCCAGGGGTGCTCACGGAAGCCGGTGCGAGGGTGGCCCGCGGAGCCGGGTGGCGGGCAGGGGCCACCGGTGCTGGGGATGCGGCGGCGGGTGCTGCCCGTTGAGCAACGTTTCCCTTCCCTATCCCGCGGCCCCGAAATGGGGAAGAGAAACCCTGCCCGGGACCAACCGCCACGCGCCCCGGCACACGTGTGTGCATGTAGGATGGCATGTGGAAAACGCATGTGTGGGCCCACAGGCATGCACATGCCAGCACATACGTGCACATGCATGCACAGGGACCCACAAACGTGCACACACCAACACACTTGCACGTGTGTGCATATGGATCCATATATGTGTGCATGCCAACACACACACGCATGCTCATGCTGATGCACATGCATGTGCATGGACCCACATGTGTGCACAAGCATGTATGTGTGCACACAGTCCCACAGACGTGCACACAGCCCTCACATATGTGTGCTCACATGTGCACTGGGACCCAACACACATGTACATGTGTGCACATACATGCATGCACATGCCACTGCACAAACCAATGCATACACATGCACAGGCCAATGCACAGCCAATGAACACATGTGCACACGCAGGCACACACCAATGCATATGCAGGCACACACCAGTGCACATGCATGCTAATGTATACATGTACATGCCAATGTACACATTAATACATACACATGCACACACTAACGCACATACATGCACATGCCAATGCACATACAGGCACACACCAATGCATACACATGCACATACCAATGCACACGCATGCACATACCTGCACTTGCCAATGCACACACTAATGCACACTCCAATGCACATGCCAATGCACATACCGATGCATGTGCCAGCACACATGACAATGCACAGGTCAGTGAACATGCATACACATGCCAACGCACATGCTAATGCATATGCATGCACATGTCAATGCACAGGCCAATGCACATGCCAATGCACACATCAAGGAGCACACATGCAGAGACACACATGCCAATGCACATGCGTGCACAAACCAATACACACACCAATGCACATGCCAACACACATGGCAATGTACATGCATGCAAAGGGCCATGCACATGCATGCACACGCCAAGATGCACACATGCAGAGATACACACGTCAAGGCACACGCATGCACAGACCAATACACACACCAATGCACATGCCAATGCACATGGCAATGCACACACTAATGCACACAATGCACATGCCAGTGCACATGCAGGCACCCAGATGTGCACCCTGCAGGAATTCCCTCCGAACCCCTCCGGCGCTCGGGATGAGGAGGGGAAAAGGCGCCCGGTCGCCGCGAGGAGCCGCGTTTGCCCTGCGCAAACCCATGCGGAAGCTGGGACACGTCGGGGCCGCAACGAGGGAGAACCGAAGGGAGGGAAAAGCCTGAAATCACCCCAAAACCCAGTTTGCTTCTAAGGGATGTTTAAAGCGGCAGATTTTCTTAGCATGGAGAGGGGGGAAAAAAAAGGAAAAAAAGACTCCGGATCCAGTTCTCCTTTCTGGCAGAAGCGAAAGTGCCGGGTCAGCACGTTTCCCCCCCAAAATAGGTGAGCAGGGGAGGGGGTCGCTCTGGCGCCCGCCGCCGCATGCCCAAACCGCAGCTTTGCCCCGAAGCGCGGGCTGAGCCTGCCCGGAGCATCGCACCGGTGGCACTCGGATGCTCCAGGCTTTAGGAGCCACGCGCTGCCCTGCTCTGCTTCTCCCTATTGGGAATGCCCCCCTGGGAGCATTTCCTTCCATTCGGGAAAAAGCAGGGGGGGAAAAGTAGGGGGAATCTCCCTGTTGGTGCCAAGAGATGCTCCACGATCCCCTGAAAACCTACCCTGGAGCTCTGGCCATGCCGCAGGCGAAGGTGCTGGAGCAGGGATTAGCCAGGCGGGTTGGGAAAGGCCATTGGAGAAGGGGAAAAGATACGGCTTGGGGCTGCCCGGAGAGCCAGACTTTCTGGTCTGACGGAGAAACCAGCCTCTCCGTACGCTTTGTTTTGCAGGTGTTACAAATTCGGAGCCTCTGCAGCCTGGGATTATGACACGGGGAGGGCGCTTTCCTGAAAAAGGAGATGGTCGGAAGGGCTTGGAGCTCTCCTGAATGGCCGGCTGAGCCCGGCTCCATCCTTCCTGCGGGGCTGGGAGCCGGGAAGGGCAGGATTCAATCCCGTAACAAGCTTGTCCCAGCCTCTGCTGGGAATTTGCCAGCTCCGGAGGGAAAGCGGCAGCCGGGAGAGCTCCTTGCCCCAGCTCTGCACTCCCCACCACGGGACTTCTCCGGGCTCGGAGCGGACACAGAGCTCCAAACATCTATACACACATGTACACCGCATGCACATATATAAACATATATGTGTGTACATCTGTCTCACACGCCCACCCATAATCACAAATACATGCCAACCTTCCCCACGTGCATACATACGCATGTTTACATATATACATACCTCTATAATATAGAGGTGTATATATAATATAGACAGGTGTGTATACATGTATATCTCTATACGTACTCCTCTGTACGCACATCTATACACCCCAAAAAGCCCCCCAATACCCTTTGAGGTGCCCAGTACCCTGGGTCCCTCCCCAGCACCTGCTGGGGTCACCTAAAGCCCAAGCAAAGCCCCATTTGGTCGGATCCGAACTCGTCCCAGTGCTTTTGATGGGGAATGAGTCCAGTTCTACCCAATCCCGTTCGCTCTGATCCCGCTGGACGCTCCAGCTCCATCCGCTCCGGGTGGGTCTGATGCTGCCCACTCTGATCCCACCCGCTTCGGATGGACCCACTGCACTTCGGACGGACCCTTTTGGGTTCAACCCGCCCCGCTTGGACCCGCTGTGACCCTGCCGGTTGGACCCGCTCCGGTTCGGTTCCCCCCTGCCCCGCGGCACTTACCGGCTGCGGGATGAAGCGGGCGGGCAGCAGCGAGCGGCGCCGGGGCCCCCCCGCTCCCGCCGGCCCCGCTCCGCCCCGCTCCGGTCCCGGTCCGGCCCCGACCCGCCCCCGACCCGCCCCGGTCCCGCCCCGGCACCTGCGGCGGGAGAACGGGGAAGGGGCTGCCCGGGGGAACCGGGGAACAGCTGGATTCCGGTCGGGGGCAGCCCCAACAGCTGGATCTCGGGAATGGGGGGGCTGTAACAGCTGGATTGGGGGAGTGTTTTGGGGGGGGGGGTCTGCAACATCTGGGTCGTTGGGGGGCTAACAGCTGGATTAGCTGAGGGGCAACAGCTGGAGGGGTTGCAAACAGCTGGATTGCAGCAGTGCCTGTGAACAGCTGGAGCAGTGGGGAGCAGGTCTGCAAACAGCTGGATGGGACAAGGGGGCAGGTGCTGCATAAGGTGGTAGGGCAAACAGCTGGATTCCGGCAGTGTCGGCAAACAGCTGGATAGGGGGGTGCCACAAGGGCGAGTCCTATGGGGGGGGTTAAGGTGACACTGGGTGCCATGGGGGAAAACAGGCGGGTTTTGGGGCAGGGTGGCGGAAACGGTGGCGTTTGCAGTGAGGAGGAGGGAGGTGAGGGCTTCGGTACTGATTAACGAGGCCGTTAATCAGTGCGCAGCGCTATTAAAGCGCAATAATGAAAGGTGCCGAGAGGGCAAAACCGTGCGGGAGCCGCGAGCCTCCTTTCCTCGGGGAAATGGTTCTCCTCCGGTAGCGGCGCTACCTGGAATAACCCGGAGCCGAGCTGATGTTTTGGGAGCCGAGCTCCAGGGAGCAAAATTGAGGACCGAGGGACCTTCAGACCCTGGTTTTGAGCTGCCCCAGGAGGAAAATGTTTTTTTTCTTTTTTTCTCTTACCTGCTCTTACCTGCTTGCAAAGCCAGAGGGTTTCTGCTCATCGTCGCAACCTGTAAAACGTCCGCGCTTTTGGGAATCTCCTGTTGTTTCCTGCTTCCTTTGAAGCCATCCAGGTCCCGGCAAGGAAGCGAGCGCTACCTGGAAGCGAATCCCACCGGGACTTTGTCCTTTGCCTTCTAACTCCATGATGATTCACACAGGTTTTTCGGCGGTGTTTGGGATAACTGGAGGAAATGTCTTCTTCGAGATTCACTGTGGATGGGCAATGAACCCCATCCCACGCCCGGCCACCATTCCACATGTCTCATCCCAACTTTCCGAGCAGCTCCATGTGGAGTGAGATGCAACTCACCCTTCCCATTGCAGCTTTGGATGAGTCCCAGCTTTGGCTTCATGTCCTTCTGGCAAGGATCTCATGAGGATCCTGGGAGAGCCGTGCCAGAGCTCCGGCTGCTCCAGCTCACTTACCACCAGCAGATCTGTTTCGGAAAGTCTAACCCTGAGTTGGTCCATGTCACCACAACTCTTTAGAGATGTCACCTGCAATCCAGCATCCAGGGCTGGGGTTCAATGTGCAGTGATGGAGTTTTGGGGGATCTTCCTCCCTCTGGGATTGTTCCCTTCCATCTCCTCCATCTCCATTGATCACCAGCCTTTGGGGCTGCCCATGTTGGAGCTGGAGGAACAGGAGCTTGAAGCAGTTGCTGTGATTTTTATGGCCCATGCAGAAGGGAGCTGGAGCAAAGTTAATAACCGCAGATCTGCACGGCCCTCTGGCACTCCTGAATCCGATTAATCCCTGGAAAAACGCCTGGCAGCTGTGGCTGAATTTGGCCTTGTGAGACATGGTGGCTGCCTGTTTTCTGCTCCTCCAGCTGGACCTTTCCACTAATCACATTACGACTGGTGACAGGCGGCCCCAGCAGCGGCCATCTGCTCTCTGCACCTTGGGCTGGAGATGGCTCTGTGTCCATCTCACCTTCCTGTGAGGTTCTCACACTCTACCCAGCAGGTGAGCAGGAGAGGCATGACAGAGAAATGTGGACCTTGCTACCCTGGAGAGCCACAAGAGACCTGGAGAACATCTTGAGATGGTGGAGGAGGTTGCCCAAGGACAAGGCGATGGGCAGGACCAGATGGGAGGTCTGCCTTGGGGTTTCAAATGGACTCGGAACCTGCATATGGGCAGTAAAGCTGGTTTGTTGAGTCCCCAGGTGGATTTGTTGGGCAGAAATGGTGTTGAGTGAAAAGATTTTGTCCCTCAAGCCCCATCCTGATGGTGCCCTGTGTGTGCTTGCCATAATCGGTGTTTGGCACTGATTCTGTTCCTGATACTACTTGGAATGAAAGTTTCAGATGGAGGAGGACAAACCTTCTGGCTACTGGAAACCTGGACTGGGAAATTTGGCGTTGGGTTTATTTTTCCACTCACAGGGCAATGAGCTTCAGCTGAGTCCCAGGCCCACATTTCAGGGGACATGGCCCAAATCTCCTGCCAGCTCCTGATGAAGTCCCTATAACCAACTGTGTGTCCAGGGAACCCGTCCTGCCAGGGCTGTGTGGAAGCTGGGAAACAATGCATTTTCTGGGAATTTAAAAGAAAAAACATTGGTTTCAGTCCAAGTGGGATCAAAAGTAAAAGCATTTACCATCTACATGTCTCAGCATTTCTCAAGAACTATATATTTCAGACCGTTCTCCTTTTGGATCTGCCTGCTTGGAGCCCAGCAGACGTCACTGGTGGAGGATGGAGGAGGTGATCCTCTCTTCCGTTACCTCTTGGCAGGCTTCCTTTCCTCCCACCATCACACGTTGACGTGCCTTGGAGACTCCTGATTGCTTCCTCTTATAGACTTTCTTTGCTCTTGAGGTCTAGGTGAACTATCTGTGGATTCATGGTTCTTGGCCATGGGTGGCATTTCTGTCTTAGACGGAACCTTCTTGCAAGTGTCCCCTAAAGCATCCCTCCATTCCCATTTTTTATCCTTCTCCACTAATGATCTGCAGGTCCAGGTTAATAAGAAGACACTAGTGACTTCTTTGAGTATATTTCTAAGATGTTAGACTGCCAAAAGTTTAATTTGGACACAACCTGGAGAAACCCCCAAGTGAGCTAAGCCAGGACCCCACTGAGCAATGAGCAGGGCTGGGGGGGCTGTCAATGAGCCCAGCTGAGCACTGGGGTCCCTACAGATGAGAAACTCACCCTGAGCCACCTTGCAGTGATTGCTGGGTCTAGCAGGGACCCTTAGCACCCTCATGCCAGCTCCTCTGAAAGTTCAAACAGCCAAGATGAATAGCAGAGGTAGGAAAGAGACAGGAAGAAGGAAGTAATGGCCAAATGCCACCGCCACCCTTGGATGAGATCCCTGTATCTGTGGGTTTCTATGGCCAGCAATCCCCAAGGCTTGGAGCTGGGACATGTAGGGACCCCATGAAGGAGATTTCACTCAGTGACCACCTTTGCTCTTGTCCTCCTCCACTTCTGTGGGGGTCATGAGCTGTGACCTCATCATCGTTATAGATATTGCATCTTCTCCTTTTGAGGACACGGTTGAGTTTTTTAAATGGAAGTATCTCTGGTTTTTGCATGGTAAGTGTAAATCAAACATCTTTAGGTTGACCATCATCGCTTATTCATCTCCTTCCCCTGTCCCATGTCAACACATCCTCCTGCCCCCTCATCCCTTCAGGATTTTCTTCCTTCTACAGTTCTTCCCGTCTCTGGAAGGGTCAGTGTGGAGCACAGTGTGGAGCACAGTAAAAAGGTATGGGGACCCAGCATCCCAGTGCTGGTGCTGGGAGAACTGGGATCTCCAGCATTACATGGAAAGGGTCCAGATACCAGATAACAACAAAAAGGAGTCCAAAGGTAAGTGGACATAGGTTCTCCAGGAGAACTAAGGATGGTCCAAGGGTGGATGATCCAAGCAAGGATGGATGAATCTGCTGCCTATCATGACACCTACAGAGATGGCTGGAGGTCTACCTGGGGTGTCTGAGCACTCAGTTGTCCCAAAACCTTTCTGGAGAGGAGTTGGGTCAGTGTGAGCATGGTGGCCTCCCTCTGAGAGCCTATGCAGCCATCAGTGGAGCTGGCCATGCTCCCAGGGCTGGTGGAGCAGCACACCATGTCCCTTCAGCTTGCTGCCTCCAGACTCCTCTCCTGCCTCTGATTTCCCCACTACGTCTCCAGAGAGGGGTGAGGAGGTCACAGCACACGAGGCCTGCAGATACCTCCGCCACTTCCCATCCGGGAAAAAAATTAAAATAACTTCCCTTCCAACTCGTTACGATTTCCTCGATTGTTTGCTTTGGCTGCTTGGCCAGGGGCAGAGCTCCAGAGAAATTTTCCCTTGGCAAAGCCGTCGCCCCCGAGTTACAACCATACGGCAGACGTGTTACTGTTCTCCAGAGCCAAGGTGGTCATGTCCTCTGCATCCTGCGGGACCAGGAACCTCTCTCCCAGCCTTGGCCATGGGCCAGTGGAGGAAGGCTGAGTTGCTGGAGTTTGAAGCGCACATGATGCTGGGGGAGATGCAGGTTGGTCACTTCAGCATGTGCTAATCCTGGCGGTTCCTTACCACTTGGATCTGATGTCTGGGCTTACCCAGAGCTCCAAGAAAGAGCAGACAACCTAAATGGGTTTAGGAAGCTTTAGCCTGATCCTGGATTACAAGAACACAGTATTAATCAATGCCTGTGTTAACATGGGCCATGGGATTGTCATTAGATGGAGCTGGGGTGAGAAGAAGGGAAGGAAAAGCAGGTTGGGATGAGTTGGCAAGAGGAAAGGAGATGTTGTCTGCCCCCTTTCATTCAATATTGCCATATTTCCCACACCCTTTTGTTGCAGTATCAAAATCACAAATCGAATGCTTTGCATTTAAGCAAGGGGCCAAGGCCAGGACATTTGGCAAGGTCTCCTCCACACTAGCATTCCCCCAACAGGAAGATGCATCAGGTACCTGCAGACAGGACCACTGGGTATTTACACCCAATAAAAGGTGTTCTCTTGCTCCATCCACAACTCCCGTTGCTGTTTCCCCTCCGGTGACTTATTCACATTCCCACACTCATGAAGGATCATTTGCCCACCAGGACCACGCAGGGACTTGCTCAGCTTTCAGGCTGGTGGCTCCTGGGCTGGTGAGTCACACCAGTGGCGACGGCAAATATTTGAGTTATGACTTCTTTGCCAAGGGGTGAAGGTTGCTCAATGATGCTGGTGGACACAGCTGGTACTGGGCTCCTGAGACTCCCCATCCAGTGGCTCCAGCAATTGCCAGCAATCCTCATGCACATATGTTCCTCATTAAAAAAGACTCCGTGTTGCTCCTTGAAACGAGGTTTTACCCCTAATAAACACAACGCACTCACAATATATGACAATATTGATAAATTATCTGCATTATGAAGTGCAAACACTGATTCTTCTGGATGTAGCTGGGTGTCCAGATGCCACATAGGCACTAAAGGATACCCAAACTGGAGCACAGGAATAAGAAGTAGTTGGACAGCACAAATGTGGAAGGAAACCCGGGCTTTGTGGTCCCTCTGTTCCAGAGAGCACTCAGATGGACAGTTCTGTTGAAGTGGACACAAGACCATCTGTTTTGTGTCCCATGTCATCTAGCAGCTCTTTGTGTGCAAGCTCATGTGATATCGCTTCTCTCTTTTGTTTCTGCTTTTCAGAAAAGTACAGCACAGCTTGAAAGGGAGGAAAAGGGAAGCAAAATCCCAAGAGATTTTTTTTTTCTATTTCCTAAGAATTTGCTGCTCTGGCAGGAGGACGGCAACTGGGATCTTCTAGGAATAGCCACTGTTCTAGAGCATGGGAATGAAGCTTTCTCTGCCAGCACTCAGAGGTGAACCAAAATAAATCCAGGGTGTAGACTTGAGATTTCTAATAATATGGTCCATCAGTTGATGGGTATTGACAAACTGGATATTGCTGTTGTACCTTCCTTTCTCATGTGTCACCTTGCAGCACTGGGTGAAGGGTCTGAGAGCTTCATGTCTGATCTTGGGTACTACAAGGAGAGAGGGAGGATTTCAGATGTGATAGGACAAGGATTAGGAGTCTGGTCAACCATGGAGGACATGCACACCCAAGACTGCTGGTGCTGCCAATGTGGAGGCTTCTTTCCTGTGCATGCTCCATCCCTGGACATTTTCAGATCTTGGGATTGCTGAGGGTCAAAGCCCTCGGCAATCTGGTCTGAGCTCATCACTGACCTTGCTTGGAACAGAAAGTTGGACAAAAGACCCCCCAAACTCTCTTCCCAGAATCCATGAGTCCCTATCCATGCTGCAAACCTGAATTTGGGGGGCAAAGTGGAAGAACAGAATATTGCAACCAAACGAGTGTCATTAGGAAGGGTAAAAGTCTTAATGGTGATATCTATACTCATAAATCATATCCATATGGAGACACTCTTATTCTCCAGAGAAGGGCATCTATGGGCAGGGCACCAGGACCGGCCCCAAGCTGACCATGCACCATGTTGAGGCCTGAAATACCCTGGATCCATCCATAAAAGAGAAGATAGAAAGTAAAAGTGCCAAGAAACACCACTTGGATATCCCATGGCTGAAGGAGAGATGTGAAAATGCACTATGAAACCTGGGAGATGAAACTAGACAGGTCCCAATATCTTTGAAGGGTGTGAACCACCATCTGAGAGATAAAATCAAAGCTGGATTTCTTTGGGAAAAAGTAGAGAGAAATGTTGAGCCTGCAGGTTGCAGGAAACCACCTTGTGTAGCTCCAGCATCTCTTCTAGACATGAATTGTCCCAGGCAAAATGTCTCCTCTGTTTCTTCCTGAGGAAGAGCACAGAGCTATGGTCAGTCATTCATTTTTGGCACAGTGATGGAACACAGACACCTGGCCCTTGCTGTGCAGAGGATCCTTCACTGGGGTTGTCCACTCTGAGGTATTCTCCATGGCAAATGGCTGAACTCATAGTGGAGGTAGAATGCCAAGAGGTCCAAGGAACCATTTTCTGGGCCCTGTGGTTTCTTGGTCAGATGAAACCCAGGGTCATCCTCCATGAATCCCCTCCCCAGGAAGCTGTTGGGAAGAGATATCACCCCCAGACCAACCTCCTGGTTCAGCATTACTATCAAATTCACCCGTTTGATCCCTAACATACCCTAACATACGCTTTAGCTGAAGCACCACTTCCCTCCAGAGAGGAAGGCTACAGTGCAGACTTCCAGGGCTTGCGCTGTTGGAAAATGCATGCATTGCTCTCATTTGATTAGGTTTGGCCTTAGCTCCCTGGTCTGTGATTTTGGGAGGCCTCTTTGCTGATGTAGGATTGTTGAAGCAGGTCCCTTGGCAGTACCCATGTCCCTGAGTACATGAATGGGCCATAGAAATGGCCCACCACAGCCCAGCACTGACTCCGAATGGCTCAGAAGGGATGTGTGAAGACAGAGCCAACAGCTTTGTGGGGCTCCAGTCCACATAGTAAAACATCTTTTCCTTTGGGATGCTGAGAGCTGGGTAGGCATGACCTTCAGAAGTGATGATGGATGTGCTGGATCAGGGCAGATCCTCCAGCCAATGGAGCCCTGGAAGCAGGGACCTGGGAGCAGGTCCTTTGTGGGATGGAGATGGGACACCCAAAGCTCTCATCTAATGGGGTAATTGGTCCTCACTCATAGAGGATGAGCAAGGAGGTTCCCAGATGGGGAGGGAATAGTGCTGTTGGCCCAGGCATAAGCCCTACATGCTCCAAGATCCTCAGAGTGTGGAAGGGCACAGGACACTTGTTTTCTGACCAGTAAATCCCAGTTGGCTCAATGGGACTAGTGGGAAGGACCAGCTAGATGAGCATGAGGGCCAAACTAGGGGCTCACTCATGCCAAGGGTCCCTCTCTCTGCCACCCTCAGAGAATCTCAGACCTGCCCAAGCCAAAAATGTTGAGCAGGTCCGTCCCGTTCGGGATGTGTTGTAAAAACAAGAAGGCAGCGTGTTTCCCCGCGGCGGGGCCGGGGGGAGGAGGGCATTTTGACTGCAAACAAGATCGTCTTGTTCCCACGCGCCGAGGAGCTCATGACACCACTGCCACCGAGCGCCCTTTTAGCAGCTATCCACCTGTCTCCCATATACAATTTTCTGACCTTCTTCCCACAAATAAGGTCATCCCTTCTTCTCACCGGTCGGGCAGTACAGGGAAGAAAAGCTCATTTTGCAACTCTTTATTTTGGCTGGATTCCTCTCTCTTTCTATGCATGTCCACCTGAACTCGGCGGGGTGGAAGGTGCTTTAATAAAGACTGTAATGATTAGATAGCCGGGTAGGAGATTGCCAGCAGTTCATTTGCTCTCCGAGGTGGAGCGGGAGAAGGCAGGGCGGTTGGCACGCTAAATCCCTACAGCTGGTTATTGAATCTGACATTAGGAACCTGGGCTAAAGACACAATACCAGGAAGTCAATGCATGGCAAACACAGCCAGGATCAGCTGCTCCGGCACTGCAGCCAGGAGTTATCTATCATAATTAGTTTTGCCAGTGCTTCTAACCCATAAAAGGTCCCTTTTGAATAAACACAGCAAGTTTTGCCCACGCCGGCGATGTTATCGTAGCGCTCATGTTATTTATCATGTCTCGGGCAGCTCTGTCTGTCTTGGCCAGGAGACCGTGGGAGGATCGTGGCTTTCCTCAAGATTGGCTTCCCAAACTGCTCCGCTCAGCTTACAAGCATAGAGTGTGGCACCAAAATAATGGATGTGCATAATCTTTATTAATCCGTCTTGGAAACACTGGAGATCCTAGGCCAGCATAAGGATGGACAATTTTTTTTTTTTTTTATTTATTTTTCACTTTGGCAACAATTCTCGAGACTATTTCTTATTCATGGAGGGCATTTCAACATCCTGTGGTTGTGGGACAGCTGAGGTTGCAGAGGGTCCCAGGAGGGCTCAAGTCCTCGGCTGCAGTCCTGATGCTTCCCTGAGGCAGGACCCTGCATTTGTCCTCATTGAAACCAGTCCATGGCTCCCATTGGTTTTCATGGGGATCCTCAGGAGAATGAAGGACCTGGATGCCTCTGAGCCAAGCTCCTGGTGGCCAAAAGAGGAGGGAGCTCTGCTCCTGCCAACGGGCACCTCCGTGTCGCCGACTCTCTGCTTTGGAGACGCCTGTCCAAGGTCACCTTGGACTGCACCAGGGCTGGGAAATGACTCCAAATCCCTCATTTTTCACTGTACCTCTTCCGCTTTTACTCCTCTCCTGCAGTTAAAAGTTAGGGCTAGGGGAAGCAGCTTTGGCATTTAAAAAAAATTCTTGAGAAATAGGTTTAATTTAACATATCCGGCAATCCTAGGCACTCTCGCTTCCTTCCTTTTATTATCTTACATGATTCTCTATTCTGGGATGCTCAGAAAAATTTATTCCAAAAGAAGTCGAACAATAACAAACACACAATTAAAATAAACCCAGAAAAACAGTCTGGATCGTATATGAAAAGCTGGCAGGGTTTCCAGGAAGGTTTGAACAGAACCTCCCGCACGTCAATATGACGGTGCCGTATTTCAAAGCATAGAGACACGTTGCTATTTGAGAAGGGAATGGAGGAACAATGTTGTCTTCAAGACCGTTTTTAATGCCCAGGACAATTCAACTACCCTCTTTCATGTAGTTATGCTCTCTCCAGCCTTGATTCCTTCGTGTCACTTCTGGGGTCAGCATGTACCCTCTCCTTTTCAGCTGCACCTCTCCTGAAATCAATAGCACTTGCAGCAGCTGGTGGGCTTGGATCTCTTTGGGCCAGAGTGGCCCTTGCTAAGACGTGTTGCTCTGAGCACAAAGTAGCAGCGGTCGTTTTGACCTCCTCTTCCAGAAGCCAAGGACATGGGCTGCCACCAGCCTGCTGCAGTCAAGCATATCATTAAACCTCCACCCTGACATCTGCTTTCTAACGCAGAAGAGTTTTTTAGCACTGGATTTCTCCACTAGGACAAGAATGGGTGCAAAGAACTCTTCACTAGTCAAGACTTTGAGGTATGAGGCACTTGGGGGTCCTATCTCATGTTGGCTCTCTTGAATATACCTTTCTGCTTAATCACCTGGTGGAAGGACTGAGCTGCATCCTGTGTGATTAGATGTTCCAGGGTGAACATACAAACGCCCTGGCAAGCACCAGGTCCCAGGTGGCCCATGAGTCATTCACAGCAACCATCTATGTTGATGATTCCCTAAGACCTGCTCACGGTCTTCAGAGACAGCACCTGCCTCCCCAACATTCACACTCACACAAGAGCTTTTGGGTGCAAACAACAAAGACAAGCCAAGGACTTGACTACCATCCTGCTGGCTGATGGATATGTCCATCCATTTGCTTTCCTCCCTCTTCCTTACTCTGTTTTTCCCTCCTCCACATCCTCATTGGTCTGCCAGGTATTAACACAGGAAGCCCCCAAAGTACCAGAGATGTTACCACTTGCTTTTTAGACAAGTCTATGCTGAGAGCTATGTGCAGGCAAGCTGATTTCTTTGGGCATCTTCCAAGGACATGTCTCCACTGGTTTATGTTCCTGCCCCAAGTCCATGTGGGTCCTAGGATGGGCGCATGAGGAAGATGTGCTGGTACCAGCAGGCAACATGAAATGTCTAGCTAGTGCAGCATCCTTAACTCTGCCCTGCCTTCTCTTCCTCCTCCTCCTCAGCAAATGTAATGAAATTGATTTGGATTATGAATTAACTTCCCTCTTGCAGATTTGATTGAGCCGGAATTGATATATTAAACAAACAGTAAGTGGTTTATGACTCATGCTATGGCCTGCTCCAAGGCAAACACAGCAGCACTGACCTTAGACAAGTTTTGTGAGTTATTCTGTGTACAATCCACTTACTCTTGGAAGAGAGAGCGAATGCATCTCCTGCAAGCACAGGCATTGGCAGATCCTTCCCTTACGATCATCAACACCCTCTTGATTTTGCTCAGTTGCTCATCAATGATTGATGCTGTAGAGAAGAACCTGGGGCTTGAGAGGTAGGTGGGTGCTATGGAAGAAAGACCATGTTTTGTGCTTCAGAGGCAGATCCCAGCACAGGCATCCCCAGCTGGAGAAGCCACCGTGGGGATTTTCTCAGCCTCCCTCATCCATCCACTGCTTTTCACCTGGTATGATGTTGGACAACGTTGCGTGACCAGCAGGACTGCCAAGACTGTGGTGTCTATTCCCAAGCAACATGAGTAACAATTGTTTGTCAGCAGAAATGATTCAGGCTGTTTTAAATAGTAAAACTGTCCGTTTTTGTAGCTGCTTCCCCCTAGGATGTGGGGTGATTTGTATATAGTTCTTAAAGTCTGCCTTGACATCTCTCTGGGAGTATTTCCTTTTGGCTAGCTTCCTACTCATTTGTTCCCACTGAAATTCCAATTCAAGGATATCGGAAGGCTCAGTGACTTCATTGCTCCTAGTCTGCCCTCACAAGCGTCTGTCCCAAGTCTATCCCATGACTGCCTGCAAGACAAAGACCTGAAGGAAATAGAAAACAGCTAGCAGGGATGAAATGGCCAAGTCTGGAGCCATGGACTACATTGTATGGAGTCACACTTGCCTCAACTGAAGCAGCGTGCTGTGGAAAGAGAAACTGAGTTGAAGTCTCCTAAAAGCTCCCCATGAAGATTTCCATGCTCTGGACATGAGGAAAAATCCCTTCTTGATTCCCAGCCTCTCTGCCACTGTGATCTTCAATGCCTGACCAACACCCACTGAGCAAGTCTTCAAGAGACTCAGACCACCTCTACTCTCTCCTCCTTGTGACCAGTCTTCGGTACTTGGGAGAAAAGACATGAGTTAGGGCTCTGAGGACCCTAATTGGCTTTAATAAACCTGAGTAGCCTCCTCTGGGGCCTCACTTGACCATATCCCAGTCTGAGGACCCCATTTCAGCTCAACCAGCAGTGCCTGCTCCACAACACCACAGAAGTGCCAATCTGCAGCCGTACCATGAACCTGTCTCTGCCTAGAAAAAAAGTTGAAGAAAGTCTGAAAAAAGTCTGAATCTGCTGATTCAGACCCCAACCTGTGGGTGACTGCCCAGTCTGGTGTTGGCCGCATTCCCATAGTCCTACCGAGCCATTATAGGACCATATTTGACCTTGGTGATTCTCATGGATCTGGTCTGGAGGGATTCAGAGGCATTTTGATAGGCTGGAGAAATGAGCCACCAGGAATCTTATGTAGCTCAGCAAAGAGAAATGTGAAGTCCTGCACATGGGTAGGAATAATCCCGGGCACGAGGACAGATTTGGGACCAAACTGTCTGGAAAGCAGCTTTGCAGAGAAATAATCCTGGTGGACAAGAGGGACATAAGCCAGCAATGTGCCAGCAAAGGCATCCATGAGGAACCTGGGCTGCATCAGAAGGAGCGTTGTCAGCAGATGGAGCAAGGAGATTCTTCCCCTTGGCTCTGCTCTGACGAGGTCACATCTGGAGTTCTGTGTCCAGTAATTGGCTCCCCAGTGCAAGAGAGACATGGACATCCTAGAGTGAAGTCCAGTGAAGAACCATGAAGGTGATCAAGGACCTGGAGCATTGAAAAAGAGAAGGCTTAAGGGGGAGCTTATCACAAATATCTGAAGGGAGAATGTAAAGAAGATTAAGCCAGACTCTTTCTCATGCTCAGTGAAAGAATAAGCGGTAATAGAGGAAAATTCAGTTAAACACAAAGTCTTTTTTTTTTTTTTTTCCTATAAAGGGGTCCAGCTCTAGAACAAGTATCCCGGAGATGTTGTGGAGTCTCCATCCTTGGAGATATTTGAAACCCAACTGGACGTCATCCTGGGCAACCTGTTTTGAATGATGGGGTTGGACCAAAGACCTCCAGAGGTGTCTTTCAACCTCAGTGATGCTGTGGAAGGAAGGAGAGGAAATCCTTGGGGAATCCTACAAATAGTGTGTTTGTGTGCTCTTTTATTTAGTGATTGGGAATGACCGGTCCCTTGCTGTCTTGGCTTGAGGGACGGGCCAACCCAAGCCAGAGCTCTTCTAGGCCCTGACTACAGGGCATGGGCCTGAACAAGTCATAATTTGCAGCTTCTCTCTCCATGTTATAGATGTTTGCAAGAGACACCCTAGAAATCATGGTTTTGTGGGAAAGAAAACAACCTCTAGTTCTCCTCAAGAATAAGACAGGGAAGCTCAAGAGGGCAAACTCTCTCAAGTGACACCACTAATGGTGTCACTGCTGCTTGATGCTGATGCCAGCCTTTTCCCAGCCCTTGCATGAGGTCTTTTCCTGCACGTGTGTGGAACAACATTATAGAGGGGCTGACCTGGATAGATGTGGTCCCTAATGACGCTTGTTGCGTGGGGTAGTGTTGACAGTCAAACAACAGCCTCCTTCAGTCCTTCCTCTCCTCTCCCTTCCCAGTAAATCTCCATCAGTGTCTGGACCAGCTGTAGAAGACATGTGACACGTGGTAGTCATTAGATCAGAGATTAAAGGCTCCTGCTGGAGTGAATGAACTTCTGTCCTCAGATCTGGATGTTCCTCCAGCAGAGCAGATGTTAGCACAGCTGGAGGAGACGTCAGTGTTCTTGCAGAGCAGGGGTGGTGTGGAGGTTGCTGCTTTGCAAACATCTGGTGGCCAAGATCACCACAGGGGGTGAATTGCTGCTTTCTCTGGTTGGAGATAGGTCTGTGTCCAATGGCTCCATGCCAGATGTGGAGTGGCAGCAGGAGGCCAGGCTCACCATGGGCTCTGAGCTGCCTTGGGATGGATGAAGAACACCTGGCAACACCTACTTCCCTGAGAGTCCAGGTAGATGGACAGATGGTAGATGTCAGATGGACATATGTCCTAGATACCTAATTACAATGTGATGAGGCCAACGATGGTTTAAGGTGCCCATGTCTGAGTCTCAAGGCTTCTATAAATGATGGGGGGAAACAGATAACTCCAGAGAGTGACTCACTTTACCTCTCCAGAGGTGGGATCATTCATCCCTTCTCTCCAAACCTGGAGGCCCAGTTCACAGTCTGATGGTTGACATTCACCTGCTGAAATTAGGATAGATGAATCTCCTTTCCTCCAGGAGAGGTCTTGTTATTTATCCAAGCCATATTCATCATCCCAGTCAATTTAAATATGTTATCCAGGCAAGGTCGTGGAAAATATCAAACTTGAGGCTTTCAAGAGAATTAAGTTATAATTCTCCTAAGGGCTGTTCTGGACAATATTCATTCATCTTGTATTCATGGAGAGAGTGAGGATGAGCCTGGAGCTTCATCCACGATACACAGACGTATATTTGGGTTCTGCTTTGCTTTAGATATTCCTTCCCAGGCTCTGGTTCCTCTGTGGTCGCTATTATTAATGGCAGTAGCCCCTAGGCTGAACCAAGACAACCCCTCAATCTGAAGTCTGATGGCTTAAGTAAAGGAAGGAGCCCAAAGAGCGAAGACCCCAGTTGGTTTGGGGAAAGAGCAAGTGAAATAACAGGAGTTGGGAAGAAAATAATGACTTAAGGGAGTCATGATCACGGAATCACTAAGGATGCCAGGTCCTTTGAAGATCATCAAGGTCAACCTTCTGCTCAAGCGGAGTTGACTAAGGCTAGTTGCCCAGGGATGTGGCAAGTAAAGATTACAGGGGGATCAGCTGCAGAAAGAGGCTTCCTTTTTCCTTTTCATAGATGTCTCCAGTAGATTAGACCCTGGATGCAAATTTGGGGGATACGGAGCCGCATCAGGGACCTGGTTCCCAAAGGGCAGCAAGGCTCAGAGGGAGATCTTAGGCCGTCAAAGGAGTGCTAAAAATCACTAGATCTCTGGGAATTACAGCCCAAGCATATCCCGAGCGTATCCCAAACCAATCAGCGCCAGGCAGAGCGCATCCCTGCTGCGGGATGGCAGAATGGGGCCCACTGAGCTTGGTGCTGTGCTGCTAGCAGGGCCTTGAGCAGCTCTAATCAGCCTCCCCGTTAGTCCAAACAGTGCTGCTTCTCACCATGCATCGACTCCAGCCTCTGCTTCCTCTCTCTGACTGTTTTGCTCAACGTACTCAGTGGCATCTTGTACCCTTCACCCACTGCAGATAAGGGAATAGAGCAAATGAACTTTGCACACCAAGGGCTGAAGCCCTTCAGCAGGGCTTCCCTGCAAGTATCCCACATCCATCCCTCTCTGCTCCAGCCCCAAGTGTGCAAACTTGTTCCTGCTTTGAGAACTGAAACCCTCCAGCATCCCCATCCTCTGCAGCCCCCCAGATCAGCTGGTCCTGCTCAGGAGGAACCCACAGTGAACTCACCCCTGGTGTCTGTCCTTAGGCTTCTATGTGATCAACATGCAAACAGAGGTGGATGCCAACATGCATGGGGGTGTGCATGCCCACAGCCAGACCCTTCTGCCGCAGGAATGCGACGAATCATCCCACAAAAGCTGCAATAATGGTAAAACTGCACATCAAGGGGGGAGGTTCGATGTGGCTATGGAAGAACCAGCTGGTCCTACTCAGAGAGCTTTGTAGAGTTGAGGCAAAACCCTTAAAGCTCATCGGATACTCACCACTTTGGTGGGTCACAGCTGTATTTTAAGCGCAGGTAAGTTACTCTGTGCTATTTTATCTCCTCCTCGCCTGCATTCACACAGACCTGCCTGGAGTCACTGCTGCCTCTAGTAGCTGCCAGGCCTGCAGATTTGCTCAGAAAACTGCAGCATTCCTCCCCCTAGGTGCCCTGGTATCTCCATCCATAAAACCAAGGAGACAAGAGTCTCGCCTGGCTGATAAAATATTCTGCAGCCGATGCAAGAGAGAAGCCAAATGTCTTTACCTCTGTAATTGATACTGGACAAGACACAGATCCATGCTCTTAAGCATCTCATCTCTTAAGCTGTGATATCGCAGCACCTGATTGCCCTTAATGCTGTTACCAGGCCCTAGGAGACTCCTGGGTGCCGGCTAGACCAGAGGGCTGAGCTTTGCCTGAATCCAGGCAGGTAGGCTCAGCTGTGATCCTCCAAGCACATCCAAAGCAACAGCGTCCTCTGCAACCTCACACTGCAAAGCTAAATAGAAAAAGCACCTCCAACATCCCCTCTGGGTCACGTCGTTGCAAAGAGAAATGGCAGATTGTAGAGGCAAACAAGGAACAATCTTTTCATTCCTGCCCTGAGCACCGCATTGCAAAGGTGGCTGTTGGTGAAGGGAGGTGCTCCCAGTTTCCAAGTGCTGTTGGAGGGAGATAAGCTCGATACAGATGCAGGGAGCTGGGATGAGATAACAGGAGCGAGGCGAGATGCTCTCGGGTTCTGGAGGACGGGAGCAAAGCAAGGAAACGTTTCAGCTCCGTGGATGTACGAACAGGGCTGAGTGACCATGGGCTGAGCCAGAGATAGGAGAGATGCATGTGCTGCCAGCCTTGGGGTCGCTGCCAGATCCTGCCCACTCCGGGGCCAGTGTAGGCAAGGTCCAAAATTACAAGGCTAGGTCAGGCAGATAAACCTGCTCAGAGGTTAATCTCTTCGCTGTTGCTTAGGTCTTTCTGCTCCGAGGAAGCCGTTTGGAGTTTCTAGGTCTTCCTCCACCACCGTGGTATCTGGAAACTCATTCTTCCCCTATGGAAGGTGGGAGTTTTGCCAGATTTCTATAACGCTATTCATGAAAAAATCAATGTTGGCCACACACCGAAATGCAGAGCATTTTCCCTCAGATCCTCCTGCTGCTGCCGAGCTCCTTGCCAGGGCAGCAGCAGTCAGCAGAACGTACTGATGATGGGCTAAGAGCCTGAGTGGAAATCAATGATCCTGTCTCCATCCAGCACTGCTGGGATTCAAGACCATGTTCTTCCTTCCTCAGAAACACCGAAACACATCCATCCCTGTCTGGTCACCACTGTCTTGTTTTAGGTCCGTTCATGGACACTTGATGGCTTGCAGATGAGGGGATGTGATGTGATGTTTGGACAGAACTAGCACAACAGTGTCTAGAGCCCCAGCAGTTACATGATACCTGTCAGTACGATGCCAAGATTTCACTCAGCCCAGCTTTGCCAGGCTCCCCAAGCCTGTATGTTCAAAGTAATTTCTTCGCTCTGCTGCCCTTTGCATCCCTGAGGCTTAAAAATCACGGCTCTAAATAACTCTGTCCTAGCACCTTGGCCCAGGAGCCCCTGGGAACTGGGAGCAAGTGGTGTGAGGAGGTCAGAAAGGGTAAAAATGGCCCTTTAATAGGGCTGGCTGCTTCTGCAAACAAGGCAGCAGCACGTGTGCATGGTGGACGTGCTGTGCCCTGCGTGTTGGCGCTGACCACATAACCACAGGGACCTCAGCTCCACCTTGCTCCAACTTATTTTGTGGTGCTTGGAGCAAAGCACCTAAGAGAAAGGAAGGAGTCTCCTCTGTAGAGGTGGCCACGAGGGTAGCCCAGCAGCCCAACTGGCCAAAAAGTCATCCAAGGAGTAGAAATAGCTCCCAGGTCCTCATCTAGAGAGAGCTGCAGGTGAGCACTGCTCCAAAGACAGATGTACAGAATCTTCATGATCTGCTTGAAGTTTTTTTTCCATCTCCCTCCAGTATCTTTGAGTTGTCTGGAAGTTCTCACCAAGCATCTGGACACGCAGCTGTGCAGGATACGTACGTCAGGAGAGAGACCAGCCCTGGGAGGTCCATGGGATGCAAATATTTCCCTCCTCCCTCCCTATCTCTTTCAGTTTAAATGTTGCTCTTTGCATCCTGGATGAGCTTTTACATCTGTGTGGAGCAGGTCTAGGTGTCCCTGGGGATGTGCCTGCTTGGATGTGCCTGTTTCCACCTTCCCTTTGGATTGAGAAGGATCCTGTGCAGTTTGTCAACTCTCCCAGCTCTAAGGCTGGTTTTCCAAGGGCTTATCTTGAAGCTTATCACCACAAAGTGTATGAGCTGGAGACTTCTGAATGTTTGAGGTCAAGGAGTGGGTCTATACAGAGCTCTTTGCTGCCTACTGCTGAACTTCTGTGACCTCCCATGATCTGGGACAGTGGGAGCACTGGGGAAATACCAGTGCTTTAGAAATAATGTATGCAAATGGACAAAAAATACAAGAAAACAACCAAGAAATTTGCCTTTCCTGCTCCCACAAGGAAGCCTTCTGCTGCAGAAATCAAAGCCATCCGGGGACAATGATGTGGATGGGAGGATGGTCTTGAAGCCCCCAGGGCAGCAGCGTGAGATTAGGGAATGTCTCTTGATTGCCTTGAAGGGCAAAGGGAGGGATTTAATGGTGCTGAGTGGGGGAAGGTTCTCCATTTCTGAAGGTGAAGGAATTTTATTGTCTTTCTGGGTATATTATAAAAAGATCTTGTGTTCATGAAGCCGGTCACATTTTGCTTTGGTTCCTGAATATGCCTGCATGGATGGGAAGACATCCTGCAGTCCTTGTTCCTCCTCTCAGAAAAACTGGGCTCCTTGGAGGAAGAGGAAGTAAATTCTCCTCCCCACGCACTGCTTGGCTGCAATTTGCTTTATTTCATGCCATCTTTGCCGTAATACTTGTCTTGACCATAAGACAGTGGAGCTAGGAGTCAAGGTCCCATCCTGACTATGCCCCTCTGTCAACATGTCCCTTGGGCCTCTTTGCATCTCCTGGGTCTATGATGACCCTGCTCGAGCAGGAGAACCTGGAGAGGCGCGTGAGCCCATCGGGCACTTTGGGTCTTGCCCACAAAGTCAGTTTGTCCTCGGTTTCCCGTCTTGCTTGTCCCTGTGGCTACTCAGACATGAAACCAGGCTGCTTGCTCAGCAGCCGGAGGGGAAGAAACGGCTCAAACCCACACAGAGATAAGAAGCTGTTCCCTTCCCATCCTACAGATCCCTCCTGCCCCTCCGTGTCCAGGCTGCCCTGGGGAATTTCCATTTTTGCTTCCTTTCTGGATTGCATTCAAAACCTGCAGCCAAACCCTGAGGTTTCTACATCCCCGAGGCTGCTCCTTTCTCCCAGCACGCTGCTACATTCCACATGTAGCATGGAATCCATCCAGCTGCTTTTTTGGCTTCCCGAGAGGATATGGAACCAATAGTGGGCAGGCCTAGGGGCAACAATGTCATCTTGGGTACAGGATAGCATGAGGATGCAGTCAAGACACCAATACTTGGTTTTCCCCAGCTCTGCACCACGTTCCAGCCTAGCTGGGGTCTGCAGTCTAGATGCTGCCAAGCCAGATTTCAACTTTTGATGGAAGGGCAAACGTCCAGTCAAGTTGAGCAGTGCTGAGCATCCTGGACCTCCAGAAGTTATGGATGCTTCTCCTTAGCATTACATTTCTCTTCTTCTGGAGCAAACTGGCACGAGTTCCTGTTGCTTCTGTCAAGCACAGAACAGCCAGGACATGACAGAAGAAGTGGCCAGTCAGGGCAGGGTATTTGTTGTGCTATGGAGGTCTGAGCTGAGACTCTTCAAGGCTCAGAATGGGAGGTTTAGTGCTTGGCTCCTGGCCAGCTGGTCTGGGCTACTGTCTGGGCAAAGTTAGAACAAATGTCCCGCTTGGACTAATTAGTCTGAGGTTATGTGTCGGGAAAGTCATTGCTTGCCAGGAGTTTGCTGGCAAGGGCAATGGCAGGGAGAGGTTGTCCCTGGAGAAGTGTGGTCAGAGGGTCACCAAAGATCAGTGACCACACCACCTCCACAGGGCAGAACAGCCCATCCATGGGCCTGGGCTGTGCTTTTCTTTTTTTTTTCTGAATGAAGGCATTTTGTCTGATTTGGGACAAAATCATGTCCTTTCTCCTTAAGATAGTGGCAGGTAGAGTTGGTCCACTGGGTCATTCTTCTGCAAAAGAAGGACTGCTGTCGAATTCCCCTTAGAGGGGCCTATCAACCTTTGTAAACCTTTTAAGGTCCTGACTTAGCCCTTAGCCTTGGAGAGGACAGTTGTATGGTTGACCTATAGGGCTGCCCATGCCTGGCTATGATCTTGAAGGGTTCAAACTGGTGTCGGCCAAACCCCTGCTGGTGTTGGACCTGTGCCCTGATCAGCAAGCAGCACTGACATAGCAGAGCAGGTTCAGTGACGGTGAAGTATTTGCAGGAGTAATGCAAGGGGAAGAGGAAAAGAAAAGGGGAAAAAAAAGCAATACTGTAGTAATTGATTGCGAAAAAGGGGAAATTGCAGAGAAATGAGGAAGTCTCTCAAAGGGAAATGGCTGAACACAAGGGTTAAATGCTTGCAGATGGAGTGGAAGCTGCCTGAAGATACCAGCTCAGCTGCTCAGAGCAAATGCAAGGCATGGATCCAAAAAGGCTTTAGAAAGGCTCCCTAGGGTGGGCAGAGTTAAGCAATAGGATGAAGAAAGTCATTAAAAGAAAGAAAATTTTCCTGCCCAAAGTCCACCTGGTGTCCCATAGGGCAGATATGGGAAAGGTCCTCGACATACCTAGATGTACCAGCCTGTTAGAGCACCCAAGCAAGATTTTGGAGAACAACTTGCTAAAATTATAAAAACTCACAAGAGGAATAAAAGAACAGTAGAACTTTACAGTGCTGAATGTCTGGTCAAGAGAATGGCAAAAAAAATCCAACCTTGTTCAACCACCTTGCAATGAGGTGCCAGCTTATCCCAAGAGTTGTCCACAACCTGCTGCCCCACAGGGAAATGGTCTGGAGCTGTAAGGAGTCCCAAAACAAGGAGATGATGATGTTGGGTGGAAGCATTGCTGAAGGATCATGGTGAGTGAAGTTAGCAACGCTGTGGATGAAGACTGCTTCCAAGAACGATTCAACTCCTCAAGGATGTAAAAGATCTGTCCAAAACCTAGTCTGTCATCACCAAGAGGATGGAAGAGAGGAATGTCATCGCTAAGAGAGAGGAAGCCCAGAGCCAGAGCAAGGAGGTCACAGCTGCTGTGGCTTGTCCTCTGGCACGCACACGCAGTCCTGGCCGGATGCAGGCACTGCAGAGCTGTGGGTATGAGAAGCCCAGGAGGAAATGATCGTGAGCAACTGAAATCAATTTGGTTAATACAATCAAAATTCCACTCCACTACAATAATTCTGGGGATGGTCTCTGGAAGAGTTTAGAAGTGGAGAAGTTGTGAAGAGCCCCAAGGAGATCCAGAGAGGGTGAGTAAGGACAAGTTGCTCATCACTGTGCTTGGGGCAGGAAGCAGAGGACCTACAGGAGCTGGATACTCATGCAAAACATATAAGGACAGTAGGAACTGGGCTTGTCCATCAATGCAAATTACGTCCTCCTTGGGTCTTGGCCCCAGCACTTGCAAAGAAGCCCTTTTTAGCGTTATTAAATCACGCTATTCATTAAACTTGAGATTAGCTGAGTATGATCTGTATCACCCAGGGTAAATATTTGCTTTCTCCAGAAATTAATTGCTCTGTGTTTTGCCTCAAGCCAAATGCACAGCTTTCTTTCTTTCTTTCTTTCTTTCTTTCTTTCTTTCTTTCTTTCTTTCTTTCTTTCTTTCTTTCTTTCTTT
>JAVCKT010025771.1:0-21134 GCA_032273925.1 Rhynchotus rufescens
ACACGGGGCCTCCGGGGAGGCCGCGGGTCCCTCGGGGCCCGGGAGGGGCCGCGGGAGCGGAGCCCCTCTGAGCTGTCGCCGCGCGTTTCCCGTTTCCCTCCCAGCTACGCCGTGTCGCGGAGGATCGAGCCTTTCTACAAAGGAGGGCCAGTCCAGGTAGGGAGAGCAGCTTCCCTCCTAGGATCGAGGGGGAAAAAGCCAAAGCTGAGGCACAGCTGTTTAAAAACGTCTTGTACCTCTGGTGCTGTAAATGCTTCTGACTCCTTCTCCCTTCAGGTTAATCGAGATGGAAAGTTCATGTTTTGCCCCTGCGGGATCAAGTTGAATGTAATAGATATAGAAACGGGAGCTCTGCTGCACAGCCTCGAGCAGGTGAGGACAGCCCGTGTCTGGTGACTTTTGAAACTGCTGGATGTTTTTGAAGTCTCCAAGGGTATCTTGCTGTAGTTGTCAGCTCTTTTGGAACCCTAAAGAGTGAGAATTAGATGGGAGGCTGAGAAATGCACGTGAATTCAGAGAGTTAATGGTAAGCCCAACGGGAGGGCTGTTGGATGTGCTCAAAGGAAGCCTGTAGAAACGTGTCCCGAGAGCCCTCAGCGGTGTTGCACAGGGGGTTTGATTTGTCTTTTCCTTCCTATCAACAGGATGATCAAGAGGATATTACTTCCTTTGTTCTCAGCCCTGATGACGAGGTAGGTTCTTGTGTTGTTCTTTACTGCTCTGTCGGACCTCCTGGTGGAGCTGCCAAGTCCTGGAGTCTGCTGGAGGCACTGTCTGTTCCCAGACACTCAGCACAGAGTGTCAGGTGCCTCCATCTGGCTTCACGTCTGGGTTGAACTCAGATACGGGAAAGATCCTTATTATTTTTTTTTTATTTATTTACAACTGCGGGTAGGAAACAGTTCCAGAGACAAAAGTGCCATTTGATCAATTTTGTGCATGTGTGCAGAGCCTGTGTTAGCTGATACTTCATTCGCATTTACTTGTGACTCCATTCATGCATCCACGTGTGTACAGACGTGCTGCTCAAACCCCACTCGACAGGCAGTCTTCCTTTGTGCTTTTTTGGATAGATCCTGGTGACAGGGAGCCGAGCACTGCTGCTGAAGCAGTGGGACTGGCGAGAGAACAAGTGCGTCCGCACGTGGAAGGCGGTGCACGTGGCGCCCGTCGCTGCCATGGCCTTCGACTCCACCTCAACGCTGCTGGCCACAGGTACAGCCCTGCTTCGTGCCACGCCACGGGAGAGCCCAGGCGTTTGGCTAATGTGAATAATTTAGCCCAGTCTGATATGGTGTGATTTAGTAATTTGTTAAACGCAGACAATATCAGAGAGATTTTGCCTGCGTTGTCTATCAAGACCTCACACCTGACAATGTTCTAATATTCTACCTGAAATATATTGATTAAATGTTGATAAGTGTGAAGTAGTCTGTGAGCTCCCCTTGATATTGATGGTTGCTACGGATTTCATTTTACTCTTTGATGCTTTTGTAACCTGTGATTTTTTACAGTTGCTGATGTACTGGACCTCTATCTCTTCTCCATAGTTCATTCTTTTATGTCCTTCTTTTCCAAGGTGGCTGTGACAGCACCATTAAGATCTGGGATACGATCAAGCAGTACTGCACTCACAACCTAAAAGGTTCTTCAGGAGTTGTACAGTAAGAACGAGTCATAGTTTTCAGTCATTTCTGTTCCTCTGGTGTTAGTGTGATGCTTGTGTGTAGAATATATGTTTGCATATTGGGCTGATGCTGTGGGGATGTCACAACTTAGTCCTGCCTTGTTCAAGTCTGTGTCTCTCTCTGTCTAGCCTGGTTGAGTTCCACCCTGATATTTCACGCCTGCAACTCTTCTCCTCCTCAATGGACTACAAAATCCGAATCTGGGATCTGAAATCCAGCAAGTGTGTTGCTGTGTTGAGTGGCCATTTCAGTGCTGTCACCTCCCTGGCTTTTGCTGCGGATAAAGATACGCTCATCAGGTGAAAACTTGTAGACGATTAGCCTTTTTGTCCCTTTCACCCTGCTTCCTGCCCCAAACTGGGCACTTGAGTGACGTCTGGGAAGTCCGTCTGTTGCGGGGACAAATTCTCACTGAAGCTGCACCCTGCCCAGCCGGTCAGTGCAGAAGCAATTGAGGCTTTTGGTGCCTGTGCTTGGTGACAATACTCTGCCACTGTGTGGAAGGCTGCTGTCCTTTCTTGTTGAACTTGTTTCAAAATTGAGCCTGAGTTGAATGGCTTTGACATTGAAACTCTCTTTTAACTTGCAGTTCTGGCCGTGATAAAATCTGCATGGTGTGGAACCTGAAAACAGGAGAAAGCAAACGAACCATCCCTGTCTATGAGGTGAACTCACGTTTCACTTATTCCTTTGAGATCCTTTGTTGCTTCTAGGTTCACTATTCCCGTGATGCTGCCTTCTCTTTAAGATATTGCAACCTCAGGCTTTGTTTCCTTTGTGCTTTACAGAGGTTGTTAAACTCTGCTCCAAAGCTGTTTATTTTCATTCTTTCCTTGCTTAGCGGAGTCATTTCTGGGGAGCATGAGAACATGTTGACCCTGGCTTTGTTTTCCCAGTGCCAGAGAGAGAAGCGAGGAGAGTCATGAGGAAAATCTATTCTTGTGTTGTCTGCCTGCCTGGCTGGGGGGCAGTGGAGTGGGGTGCCTGTTGAAACAGGACTCCAGTGCCTCGAGTCTCAGCCAGTGCTTGGCCAACTCTCTTGCAGAGTGTGGAAGCTGCTGTTCTCTTACCTGAAAATGGAGACTTCTCTCAGCTGGGTGTGAAGAACCAAGGCTTGCACTTCCTCACAGCTGGCAGCAAAGGTGAGCGTTATGCCGTGTCCTTGTCCCATTTAGAGGCTGAGGAAGGACGGTGCTTTAGGCCTGTGTTGTTGCTGTTACTGGGATGTGTGTTCTGTGTGACAAGAGCCTTGGTCTGAACTTGAGCACTGGAGAGCAGAGCTTTCTCCCTGAGCTCCTCCGACAGGGATGGGTTGCTCAGGCACACTTGGGTAGTCTCAATTTAACTATGGGTTTTTTGTCATAGTTTGCAGCTGGATGTGCTGTTTGTGCTATGACAGAATTAAGTTGATCACAGAAGTATGATTTAAACTGAAGAAAATGTTTCTGACCCTTCACACCACTGTATTTGGAACAGCCAGCTGTCTTATCTTGAAGCTGTGGAGCTTTTTTCAGTAATGACGCGAGAGTTTGTTTTGATATGAACTGGATGATCATTATCAAAAACAGTGGCTCCAATGGGTAATTTATATCATTATTTGTGTTAGGTGTCCTGAAAATCTGGGAAGTTGCCACAGCTGCCTGTGTGTTTACCCAGGCTGTGCCCTTTGAGCCTGTGGAATCCAAGGAGGAGGCCAGCGAGCGCAGTCTGACCCACTGCATGCTTGTGCCTGGGAGGAATCAGTTTGTCACCGTGTCCGTGGAACACAACATTGTTTTATATGATGCTCCAACGCTCCAGCTCAAGAAGCAGGTAACAGTCTTCATTCTCCCTTTTCCTTTATCCACATCTTGAGATCATCTCTGCTTCTGGTGTGACAGCTTTTGTTCAAGACTTCCCTCTCTTCTGACCTGTCCTTGGGTTGTTTCTTGTTTCTTATGTGTATTTACGAGGCAGAAAGCCAATTTCACTGGAGGAATTGTCTGAAGGAATATTGCACAAAAACAGACAAATGAAAAACACAGAATAGTCCTAGCCAGGAGTCTTTTCTGTGCTCTGGCTTATGTCTAATAAGCTTCACTATTAAATAAAAGGTCACACTGATGCAGACTCATTAAGCACGATGCCATTTAGTGCTTTTCTCTAACTGTCTGTTTTCTGAATGGATGTTAAATGTTCCCAAATCTTCAGTTTGCAGGTTACAATGACGAGGTTCTGGATGTGAAGTTCCTTGGACCTGGTGATTCTCACATTGTGGTGGCTACCAACAGCCCTCAGCTGAAGGTGTTTGAGCTAGCAACCTCCCACTGCCAGATCCTGTACGGCCACACGGGTGAGGGCAGTGCTGCTGTGGGTGGGAGGGGAACCTGAAGGTATTTCTGGATCTTCCCTCTGGCAATGCTTATGTGGAGCCTGGAATCTGAGTGCTCTGGAACAGTGTCACAACAGTGTTGCGGTGATGTGGAGAAAGCAGGTAGTCGTGCTGTTGTGATTTTGTAAACCATAGCCTGACTTTTCCAGCTGTCAGCTTGATCTAGTGTATGAGCAGCGAGATTTATGTAAATTAAAGATGTAGCATTAGCTCTGAAGGCTGTTTTGTGGTGACAAGTGATTGACATGAGTGTCATAAACCGCATGTCACTTTGTCATGCAGGCAGATATGGTCTGAAGTCTGAGCTGTTTACCCCAATCAGTAAGCAATAGACTCCACATAATCATGCACTTCTGTTGTCCAGTTACCATATTGCTTTGTCTTCAGCTATTTCTTCTCATCTGTTTAGAAACGATTCTTGCTTTGGATGTCTTCAGAAAAGGCCTGATGTTTGTAAGCTGTGCTAAGGTATAGAAACTTTCTTTTTTGTTAAATGAAACTTTTTATTCTAGTGATCTTTATGGATAGCTTTACTGTTCCTTTTTGGTGATCTGGAAGGGGGTTTTGTTCAGATGGAATTTCTGATCTGCTGAGTCCCCATCATACAAGGTCCCACCCACTATCCTTTTCTTAATATTATTGCTGGGAGAATATTGATTGATTGCTCTTTAATAGCTTGAAAGAAAATGTCTCATTTTTCATGTTTTTCTTGCTCTTGCATAGGAGTTATTAGTGAGAGACTGATGGAGGACTGTGGGCCAGATAAAGTGCTAGAAGCAAAGGTGCCAGCTGGCCCAATATGCTCAGAATTAACCTGCAAGCTGCAGTGCAGCCTGCTTGGCCATTCTGCCCTCAGATGCCCGAGGAATGCAGGCCCCAGTTCTAGCCAGGCTTATGCATGTTGTAAATGCGTGAGATTGATCTCTTGTCAGAAAAACACAACAGTTTCTCATCTTTCACTGCAGGATAAAAGTCTTCGAGTCTGGCGCATGAGCAAAGATGGAAAAGTGACCTGTGTAGCCCAAGGCCTGGGCCACGCACATGTGGTGGGCACCGTCTCTTGCTCAAGGTAATAAAGTTGGGGCAGAGCTACCTTTGCAAGCACAAAGTGCATCTCCGTGCTGGTGCTCAGTATGGATGTTTGGGGGAATGCTGTCTCTGAAGCTGTTCATCCCTGGTAGTGCTTTGTGTTTGAAGGAGAGGTTTTTGGATGCACTTTGTTCACATTGCACTTCTGTCAGTCTCACTTCGCTTTGTCTTGGGCAGCAGAGAATGTGAATATAAAAGCGCCTGTTTGAACAGCATGTCTGTTAGTCAGCTCTCCACCTTTCTTGCTGCCGGTAGTTTTGAAGCCCAGCTTCTCTATTCAAGAGTGCAGTGTACCTGAGTGTGCAGATGAAGAGCTCCAGCAGTGCTCTTTGCTAATGTCTGAATTGCTGGAGGCTCCCACAGAAACAGGAAAATGGAAATGAGCTTCAAAAATCACAAGTGCTCTGTTTAACATCCCAGCAGTGATTGAACATGTGTAGGTCCAGGTAGGAGAAGGAAGAGAAGGCTTCTGCACGAATAAAGCCACTGTCTTGCTTCCTTGCACTTATCACTTCTTTTCTTTATGCTCTTTTTTTTTTTCAGATTGAAAGAAAGCTTCATAGTGACAAGCAGCCAGGACTGCACAGTAAAAATCTGGAATATTCCCGAATCCCTCACATCCAAAGCAAAAGCAGCCTTGATCTCCAGTCCAGAAAACCTTCATGCCCAAGTGACTGAGAGAGGTCATGACAAGGTAGAGCTTCACCAGACCTGGAAATGTGTAGAAATATCTCTAGTAAATCTGGGTGCTCAATGTTAATGTGGAGCTTGCAAGTACAGTTCAGGATTGGTTGAGATAGATGGTAGTGTGGGTGACGGGAAAATCCTGACACTTCAGGAAAGGAAACTGAGGACTTGCTTCTAAGGCTGAGACCAGAGATTTCCATCTGGAGCTGCTTACTGGTCTATGTCTTTTTCAGTTTTTAGCTATTTCTTTTGTGAACCTCAATTCTGTCTTCTGTTCACACTTACACTCAACGGGCTGCAGTCTTCTCCTTTTCTCAAAAATAAAACAAGTCTGATTAAGTCTTAACAAGTAAAGGCCCAGCAATCTGAGAACATTAGCATAGCTGATCAAGCATTGACACTAGCATCCTTCTTTATTTGTACACTGAATTTTCTAACGTTCACTAACAATAGGAAGATCTAATGTGCTTTTCCTCTGTCCTTATTGCCTTTTCCAGGATATAAACAGTGTGGCAGTCTCTCCAAATGACAAGCTCATCGCCACAGGCTCGCAGGATCGGCTGGCCAAGCTGTGGTCCTCTTCCGATTGCTCCTTGCTGGGTGTCTTCACTGGCCATAAACGTGGAATCTGGTGCGTGCAGTTCTCCCCCGTGGACCAGATCTTGGCCACCTCTTCAGCAGATGGGACGCTGAAGCTCTGGGGCCTTCAGGACTTCAGCTGTCTGAAGGTAATGAAGTTAAACTGCCCCTTGCTCCAGGAAAACCTGGCGTAAAATGAGGATTAAGGCATTAGAACTGAGGCAATGCATTGGATCCCCTTAGAGAGGCTTGTCTTTGAAAAGCCAGGCAACAGCTCTTCTGAACTTCCTGTTTTCCAGACTTTTGAAGGTCACGATGCCTCTGTACTGAAGATCATTTTTGTCAGCCGGGGCACCCAGCTGCTTAGCAGGTAAGTCAGTGCACTAAAAGATGTTAAAACTATCAGAAAGGAAACGCCTTAGCTGATGTAAGCAACAAGGGAATAGAGTCTTGAATGATGGATTTTGTTTCAGAAAATCTAATAAGAAAATTCCATGTCTCTGCTCAGTGTTTTATATGGACTGCCTTGTCTTTCTCTAGTTCTGCAGCGAAGCTGCAGATTCCAGTCGCTGCCTCTGGCCCTGCTGAGCCAGTGACTTGCATTACAGCTGGGCAGAGCTAAGGGTGCATCTCACCCCTCTGCCTCTGGTAGGGGAAAAGCAGCAAGAGATAAACAGTTGGAATTGCTCCCTGCAAGAGCTGGCTCTCTAGTTAGAAGCAGGAAATGATGTAGCTTTCCTGGGCCTCTCTTTGACCCCCCGTGCTGCCTTTCCTTGTGGAAAAGCTGAAATATGAGAGACTGGAATGTTGGAACTTGCAGTGATACATAAGAAATAGGGTTTTCTAAGAAGGAATCATTGAGGAAATCTTAGTAATCCTGGGAAGTGTCTCCTGTTTGGATTGAGAATTAATAACATAGTGCTTTCTTTTGCTGTTGGAGAGCTGTTTAAGCTGGGCCTGGCTTCAGAGTTTACATGGCTTGAGGTTTTTAAGCTCTTTTTATGCTTGTGGTTAGTTTTACTCCCATTTTGAAGGCAATGAAACATGATCTGTTTATTCAGTACTAGAGGCAGGACAGACTAAGAATAAGTCTATCTAGTGTTCCTCTGAGTTAATTCTGTTGTGGTTTTTTTTTTGTCTTCCAAAAGTGGTTCTGACGGTCTCTTAAAACTCTGGACAATTAAAACAAATGAGTGTGTGAAAACATTAGATGGCCACGAAGATAAAATCTGGGGTCTTCATTCTAACAAGCAAGACGACCTGGTCGTGACGGGCTCCAGCGACTCCTGCATCACGCTGTGGAAGGTACAGGCTGGAGCCCTCCCGGCCCTACTCTCCTCTGGTGATCAGAATGCAGGGCAGAGATCAGGATCCTCGGGGTTTGTCCCCAACCTTGTCCCAGCCTGACTCATGCACTCGTTTCCTGCACTTTGCAATTGGGTCAGTAAGGCATGTCTTGATTTCTCTTTTATTTGGCCACACCCAGACAGTGTCATAAACTGTTAGGACAGCAGATGGGCCTCAGCCTGCCCAAGCACGGGTGTTTGGAGGGTCATGTGGAAGGAAGTTGCAAGTTGATAAATTCAGCAATTATTTGACCTGAAGAACTTTTTACCAAAAAAAAAAAAACCTTACAATCATTTGATAGCTAAACCAAAACTGTATTAAAGCAAGAGTTGACGTGATTGTGCTCTGGTTTGTTAAAAGGATGTCACTGAAATCGAACAGCAAGAGGCACAAGCTAAGCAGGAAGAGCAGATTATGAAGTAAGTGGGTCTTGGCAGTGGTGGGCTGTGAAAAGGCAAATTCTTCCTATTGAGACTGTCCACAGATGATCGTCCATTTCCTTCTAATCTATGGATTCTGTCACTTAGCTATTTTAATTATATCAAATCACAGTAGTCTCTTCACCTATCTCATAGTTTATCTTTAGTTACTGTAAATCCTTGCTATAATACTGTCAGCGTGACAATCTTGGTTTCATGTTTATGTACTGCTGAGGTAAGCCAAGACAAACTGATGAAACCTATTATCATTCATTTCCTCGTGCATCAGCCAGCACTGAATAGCTCGGGGAGTCCCTGAGCGTGCCAGGGTAATTATCTGCACAATGAGGGCAAAGAAGTGTTCTTTGGAAAGTGGTATTAATTTCTTGGCACTAAATTCTGCATGTTCTTGTTGCCAAGTCTACTTTTCTGCATAGCATTTTGTTCCACAAACTAAATATTTTTTCTGACATTTCCTTGACCTCAAATTGTTTTTCAGAGAACAAGAGCTTTCTAACTTGCTCCATGAGAAAAGATATCTCAAAGCTCTGGGGCTGGCAATCTCTCTGGAGCGTCCACACACGGTGTTGATGGTGGTCAAAGGTGAGTCCATGCTAAGCTCTGAAGGCATTTTCTGCCTCTCACCTTCCTAAAGGTCTCTTCCAGGGAGGTACAAAACTCAACTGTCTGCAAACTTGTGTGTTCTCTTTCTCATACCACTCCAATTCCTTAGGTGAAATCTGTGCTTTTACTGCTCCTGATAAGTCTCCCTGCTCTCAGCCAATGGGTGCATTTCAGAAGGAATCCAACACAGCAGGGACATGAGAGGCCACTTTTCTCAGTGTGACAAACACAGCTGATTGAGGAGCACTAGTCTTGCATTACAAGTCAAGCCAGCTTTCATTCCCAGGGTAGCGAGTGGCACCCAGAATTTATATATTTATTTATTTGACTCTCCTTGTCCCCGGAGTGTGGGCTCATTTAAGAAAGTGGATCCTGTGTGAAGGGCCCTCAGCAGCACTCGGTGTCAGGGTGGTTGGTGGTTTAGTTGCTCCCACATCTAAAGTGTGTTGACCTCTGTGCCCAAAGGTTCTTGTGGCGGGACTGTGTGCTGTTTCCTGTAGGGTCCTCAGTGTGGGAGGAGGACATGCATCTGGCTCTTGAATCTGAATTCTTATTCTTTCCCTGCCTTTTCATTTCTCTTTTGCAGCCATCCTCAAGGAAACCGATGGGAGAAAGCACTTGGAAGAGAACATCCTTCGGCTGCGGAAGGATCAGAAAGGTTTGTTGCAGCCTGAGTGGTGTGCAAAGGCTTGTTTGAGGAGCTATTTTCTCGGCTAAAATTAGGAGACTCCCTAGACCCACCTTTCTCTCAGGAGCTCCCAGCGCTGCTGAGTTGCTGCTGCCCAGGGCCAGGCTCTTTGCTGTGGTGCTGTTCACAGCAAACACCAAGAACTGCCCTGAGCTTCTGGGGCTCCTCAGCCTCTGGTATGGCCTGTCCCTTGACTCTCCTATTGAACCAGGAGACCATCCTGCAGTGGGACCCTAGTGCACTGAGCACTAGTGCACAAAGTCATGCCTGCTATGCACCAAAATGTGCTAAATCTGCTCTCCTTCTGTCACAGCTGCCAAAAGGGCGCCTTACCTGATCACCCGTTCTTTAGGACCTCCCTGTGACTGCTCACAAGGGAGTTCTCCGTGTTGCTCTTAACCTCTCCCGGCTCCTCAGTCACGGTGCTCGGGAGCTGAACTGTTCTCTAGCACAGGAGAGGTGCTTTCTAACCTGGCCTCTCTGCAAGGTGCCGGGGCCCTGGCACAGCTCGCGTGTACCCACAGCCTCCTTCCTCCGCAGAGGCCGTGTTAGCCTTCCTGGTGACCTGGAATACCAACTCTCGCAACTGCCACGAGGCCCAGGCTGTCATGGAAACCCTCCTGAAGCACGAGACGCCGGACTGCCTCCTGCAGTATGCGGGCATCAAGAGCGCCGTGGAGTCGCTGCTTCCCTACACCGGTGAGTCCCGCTGGGGCAGCGCCTTGGGCCTCTCGGGGGCTCAGAGCTGGTGCTGCCTGTGGTGAAAAGCCTCGTGTTTTGTGCGTGGCCTCAGCTGCCCTCTGCTCCTGCGAGCTCTCGCACCACTGAGGGCTGTTGCCTTCATCCTGGCACCGTGTGATTATTGGCACTTCTGGCCTCCTCACTACCACTGACAAATGGTTTTTCACAGTCTGTGAGACCGAGGTCTCCTGTGATGTGGGTGTTCCCAGTTTGCTGTCGTCTTCGCATGGTGAACTTCCCCTTCCCTGCTGTCCCCTTCCCTGATGTCAACCTGCTGTCCCCTTCCCTGATACCAACCATGAGTTTCTCTCCTTGCAGAGCGACATTTCCAGCGACTGAGCCGGTTGCTGGAGGCCTCCATGTTCATTGATTTCATGTGGCAGAACATGAAGCTGGCTGATGTGTCGCAGCAGGAAGATGTGACTCTATGACCCTTCTCCTGCCAGTTGCCTCCTGAGGGGAGAGCTGGACCCCGTGGCCAGCTCTCCCACCATGCATGACAACTGGGATATCTGTATTTTTCATAATTTTTTTTAAAGTTTATTTTTAAAAGCTTAAAGCAGACTAGTGTCTGTCTCTAGACTCTTTGGGGAGGAGGGGATGGTCTGTCCTTTGTTCAAGCTGTAGCTTCCCATTATGTTTTAAACGCCCTGAGTTTTGGTGTCTGTCTTCCCCTGCAGCCTGGTGCCCGCTGTGGGAAGGGCTGGTTAGGTGTTGGAGACGAGGCAGGCCCGGGCTCTCACTGAGCCTTCCTTGGAGCCTCTGCATCCCCTGTGATAAGGTGGGATCCCTGCCCACTCCTGGTGTTGATCCAAAGCCCAGCTGCGCCACGGGTTGTGCTTAGTTTTGCATCTAAGCACTGACAGGGTTCTTTGTGTGGGCTGAATGTGCTGTGACCCGGAGCAGCTCTCACGCTGCCTGCAAAGGTGAGCGCCAGGGAGGCAGATGAGCACAACTAATTCCCAGACTAGGACATTTCTTAAAGTGTAAAAGGAGCAAACAGGGCCCCTACATATTTACATGCTTTATTTATTTCAAAGACAAACATACATAATATAGAACAATACAAAAACACTTCATGCTGGTTAAAATGCTCGTTTCCGAAAAATGTAAAGATACAGGGAAGATTAACTAAAATGTATTATTTGTATTATTATTATCAAATTTCCCCCAGTGAGCTGAGGGGGAAGCTTCAAGAAGCATCAGAACCCTTTAGTAAAGGGGTGTTTCAGTCATTACCATGAGCTGTGGCCCCAGCCAACGTGCCCAGTAAGGAACAACCTCTCCCATGACAGTGTTTCCTGCTGTGCCTGCACAGAGAGCCCTAGGCAGAGGTCAAGGATGCAGTTTCCAGCTGCTGTAGTTTGTGCTGGGACAGCCCTGCAGCCCCTGCCCAGGCAGGGAGCCCTCCCTGCGTGCCCGCCCGGAGCGGCTTCACCGGCAGCCGGTGCTCGCGCAGGGCTCGCCCTTGTCCTGGTCCAGCAGCCCCGCGCGCAGCCGGTTCACCCCACGCGCAGCTGGGACGCCCCACGCACAGCCCGGGACGCCCCACGCTACTGCACGCTCTGCGGCAGGGCCGCCCGCGGCGCCGCGCGCACGGCTCGCCTGGTGACGGTGCTGCAGCGCTGCAGGATCTCGAGCGCCGAGGGCCGCGCGGGCACTCGGGGGGCGCAGGCGGCCGCCTCGGAGTCGAGGGAGCAGCTGGAAGGGGCCGCGCGCAGCTCCGCGAAGCCGGAATCGTTGCTGTCTCGCTGGGTGAGGTGCGGGCACTGGGTGTCGCGGGGTGCCGGGGCAGAGCTCCGGCCCTGCTGCACTTCGGGCAGGGACCTGCCCAGGTCGCCCTGCCAGCCCGGCTCGCTGCCCGAGCTGAGCGACGAGCGGTCGCTCTCCAGGTGTGAAGTGGAGCTGGCCCTGGGCAGAGGTGTCCACCTCTGGGTCTGGTCATGGGCAGGGTGGGCCTGCACCTCGCTCTCCTCCAGGGCCTGCAGCGTTCCCAGCGAGGAGGAGGAGGAAGAGGAGGAGGAGGAGGAGGAGAAGAGGTTGGGGGTGGAGGTGTTGAGGCCGCAGCTCACGATGCACTGCAGCCGGCAGTGCGGGTTCCTGTAGGGCTGCAGGCACATGGAGGGGATGTAGCCGGTCTGGCCGTTGTACCTGAGGGCGGGATGGAAGCAACGCTGAGCAGGGCTCTGGTCCCACCTCCCGCTCCAGGGGAGGGAGATGGGGGCTCGCAGGGATGGGGATGGGGAGGAGGATCCCGCCTGCCGCTTAAAGAGGGGAAGTGTCGTAGGAGCTCGGGCCCCGCTTACCGGCTCAGCCACCAGCCGTCCTCGGACTTCCTCAGCACCTCCACGAGCACGCCGTTGTTCAGCGAGAGCTCGTCCGCCTCCTGAGACTCGTAGGCTCGCGCCGCGAAGTACAGGCAGCCTGGGGAGGAAGGGGGAGAGTCCTGCCTTGTGAGGAAAAGGAACCTGCGTGGTAAAGCAGGGAGGAAAACTGGAGCAGAACCCAGAAGGGTGCCCGGCTCTGAGCACCCCGGCGCAGCCCGAGCTCCAGGGAGCCGCCGTGAGACACGAGCTGGGGTGCAGGACGGGCTTTGGGCTGGCCGGGTACCCAGGCGGGGAGCACGCAGCCCTGTGGAGCTGTGGTCTAAAGCTGCCAGTTAAGACAAGAGTAACCCAGGGTTTAATAGTTACCCAAGTCACTGTTAAAAGATGCCCCATCCCTGTGCAAAACCAGCTCAGCAGCCACAAGGCGCAGCCGAGAGCTGCACCAGGACGCTGTCCCAGAGAGCAACCCATGGCTGGTGGCAGAGGTGGCTAAAAAGCTCCGAGCTTGAGAAAGGCAGAGACTCCGGCCCGGGGCCAGCGTGTTTGGGATTTTCTGTGTATTTGGAAAATTTAACAAGTAAAAAGGTGGGGAGGTGAAGGAGCGGGGGCTAGGGGTGAGCTCCGAGCAGCAGGGCAGGGTTTCGCGCGGCCTCACCGTCCTCCTGGCAGCTCGGGGCGCTGGGGCCGTCCCCGCGCGCGTCCAGCTCCTGCAGGTACGGGGCCGGGAACCAGGCGATCTGCTTGTCCGCGTTCTCCACCAGCCACCACCCTGCAGCAAAGGGAGGCCGGTAAGAGCTGGGCAGGGGTGCGAGGGTCCCAGGAGCAACGGGCACAGAGCGCGGCCAGGGCTGCCCCGGCCGTGAGCGGCACGCGAGTGCCGCAGAGCGGGTGGGCAGCTGCCCCGGCCCCGCTTGGGCAGAGCTCCCCCAGCACTCGTGTTCTCCGCCGTGCAAGTGCACTGGGGAACGCAGCGGAACGCGAGCAGCTTCCAGCTCGGGCTGCCAGTGAAGCCCCAGTCTCAGCTTAGGCTCCTGCCTCGGGTGCCTGGGAAGGCCCCAGCACTTGTTCCTTCTTCCTGCACGGAGCCAGCTACGTGCATCACACGCACAAACACACACCCAAGCTAGTGCTGCCACACATCTTGCTATAAATACAGTATTTGCCGAGCTATGAATCAACCCAGCAATCCTGCAACATCTGTCCTCGACGCCGCAACCCAGCAAGGCCAGGCAAACATACCCGTCATGTCCTTGATCAGCACCTCAATGATTTCCTTCTTGGCCACTTTGAAGGTCTTGTTTTTGGTGTCTTTGGTTTCAAAGGCCTCGATGCACCGGTAGCTCTGCGATGCCTGCGGGTGTGTGATGGAGGGCACGTGCTGCTGCGGCCGCCCTTTCTTCTTCTCCGCTCCAATTTCCGACGGCATGATCACCACACTGCAAAATAAAGTTCAACACTGATTTACTGAAAAGTCACAGCGGGTAGTTATATATTCTGGAGAATCCCTAATTACTTCAGTGCTAAAAAAGAGCAAATATTCCCAAAGGAGAGGGAAAAAAAAAAAAAACCAAAAAATAATAGAGCCAGCCTGCTCTTCCCCACCCCTCCAGCATAGCTGGTATTTCTCTTCTACCCACCTATGGAACGGGCACGTTGCAGAGTAGCAATAGGCAAGCAAGTCGTGCACGTGTGCCCACCTGTTTTCAGGAAAGGAAGGCTCCAGGTCCTGGGTTTGTGCCTTGAAAAACTGCGTGAGGGTCTCGCTCTGCGAGATCTTCGCATCCATTTTCAGCAGCTCCCGGGAATACGTTTCCAGCAGCCTCAGCCTCTCCAAGGACTTGCTCAACTTCCCGCTCTTCCTCTGCTTCCCACTTGCATCTTGAGGAAGAGAGAGGCGGAGAGGGTGGGAGATAAGGGACGGGGACACGTCCAGAGCGGCACCTTCTGCCTGTGCAGGGTGGTGAACCCGGCAGCACCCACAGCCCGATGAAGGAGCCAAGACATCGTGCCCCGTTTGTGCCCCGTTTGTGCCCCTTTAGTGCCCCCTTAGCCTTCCCAGCAGCTCCCAGTACGACTGCTGAGAGTCTCAGGTTCGTTGTTGTCCCCCAGGTGACTTGGTGGCCGAGGCCACCAGCACCGGCTGGCGCTGCCCCGAGCAGCGTCGTCACCTTGGCTGCTCTGACGCTCGCGGGGGACTCGGCCTCCTCACCTTTAAACTTGGGAAGCGTCCGCTCCGACCGCCTCAGGGACCCGCTCTCGATGGGGAATTTTCTCTTCAGCTCCTTCTGAAAACGAGACGGAGAAAAACGCTGCTGCGAAACCCATTCACGCGGCCCAGCTCCTTCCCTCCCTCTCCAGAAACCAAATGTTCTTTTGGGGGAGTTCTTCACTTACGTGGAGTCGCTTAAATTCCTCAAATGTCCGGTAGATGAGAATGCTGTTTCGATCTGACCAGGACACAAACATCATGTAGTTCTGAAAAATAAAATAAAATAAAATAATAAAATAAAATAAAATAAAATAAAATAAAATAATAAAATAAAGTAAAATAAAATGAAGTAAAATAAAATGAAGTAAAATAAAATAAAATAACGGAAAATAAAATAAAATAAAATAAAATGAAGTAAAGTAAAATAAAATAAAATAAAAGAAAAGAAAAGAAAAGAAAAGAAAAGAAATTAATTTTGGATTATGCTGGTCAATATCTGATGCTTTCAAGCAACCTGGTTTCAGGCTGTGAGACTGTTACATTTAAACCAAAATTTTAAACTAGATCTAATTTAAATATTTCCTTAGTTCTCGGGCTGCATGTGAGCAATCGTTGCTGAAACAAGAAGAAATCGAAGAAATCATCCACCGAAAGGCAGCAGAATCCCAGACAATCGTTTTCTCATGGTCTTGCCCCTTGAAAAACAAGTCTAAAAGGCCCCTTGTCCCTCCTAACAATCCCGCATTCCGATGCGAAATGAGGAATGAATCCCCCTAAGCGTAATGGAAAGAGCTCTACAGCTTCCCAATCTGTGAATAATGTTTAAGGGGAAGGAAAAGGGAAAAGCAGCTCCAGTACCTTGTGCCTTTGGCACTGCATGACGCCCACGGCCTGCACCTCCACGGGGTACCTGGTGCCGCTCATGTTCCCGGTGAGCCGCTCGGGATGCGAGTCCCGCGGAGCCGCAGCTCCCGGCCACTAAATAGCGGGAGCGGGAGCGGGAGCGGGAGCGGAGCCGGGGCGTTCCCGGCCCGAGGAATCGCCTCCCGCTTCCTCCTCCGCCCAGCAACGCAGGGGAGGAATCCCGCAGTTTGGCCAAGCCTCCGGTGCCGGTGGGGCAGGAGCCCCTTGTCACCTGCCGCTCGGGGGGAAATCCCGGCGGGACCTTCCCTGTCCCAGCGGCTTCCAGAGCGCTCGGAAGCGGCGTGCGGCGGAGCCCAGGCCGGGGGCAGAGGTTCCTGCAGGCGGGACCCTGCCCGGGTCGCTGCCGAGCCCGGGGCAACCGCGGCTCCCGGCGCCTTCCAGCTCGGAGCGGTACCGGGACCCGAGTGAACCGGGCTCCCCGTCCTGCAGCCGGCGGGAGCTCTTCCGTGGGAGGTGGGAATGGCGAGCGGGATGTGCCGGAGCCGGGACCGGCGGGAGGCGGCAGCGGAGCCGGCTTGGCCACTGGAATCACCTCCTTCTCCGTGCTGCATCCCGGCGTCGGGCACCCGCCTGCGCTCCGACCTTCCCCATCCTCCCTCCTCCTCCTCTTCCCAGGGGGACAAAATGCAACCGGCCCCATGGCCTGGACCCCAAGGGAAAATTCCAGCCCTTTCCTTTCCTCTTCCCATCACACGCGGCTTCTTTCAAGCCCCAGCAGCAGCTCTGGGGGACTGTTCCCCTATGGAGAGAAAAGGAAAAGAAACCCAAAGCCAGGACGGCCCCAGGGAGCCAAGCGCAGCCCGCGGGGCGGCCAGGAAAGGCTCCTGGCCTTGGCCGGCCCCTCAGCCGGCTGGAAGGTTCCCCGGGGCTCCGCGTGTCCAGCCTCCCTGGAGGCAGCTCCTTGCAGCCTCCGGAGCAAGGCCGAGCTCCCCGGGCGGCTGGAGCCCAGCCCAGCAAAGCCCCTCACATTGACATCCCGTCCCGGATCCCAACCCAGCGCGGCGCCTTTCCCGGACGAGGGAGCTTTATGGATAACTGCTCGGAAGGGCAGCAGTCAAAGTTCAAGTATTTGGGGAGGCTGGAGCCTCTGCACGTGCATGAGACACCGAAGGAGGCTCAGGCAGCGCTTGGTGCCGCATCCACCAGAACTCCAACGCCAGTAAAAACTAACACAGTGGGAAGCAGCCACTGACTGCTGTTTTGGACAACTGCTCCTTCCATCAGCCTTGCTTTATTTCCCATTTTCTGGTGGACTCACGCAGAAATGCCCACCCTAACGCACAAGAGGAACAGGGAGAAAAACAAGCAGATGTGACAACAGAAGAGTGAAACCACACAGGGATCCGTGTCACCGGAGGCTCAAGACCTGAGTCAGCCTATTTGGAGAGTGGATTTCCTGGGAAGAGACCGGCTGGGGACTGGGATCCCAGAGCGAGCATTACCAAGGGCGACACCCCTGGGAACTCAGCGTCAGTCCTTAAGCAAGCCCGTGTTTTCAGAGCGCGATGCCAGCCCTGCAGTGCCCTTGCACCCGCATCACGGCACCGAGGGACCAGGTTTGCTGCGGAGAGAAGGAATGGGAAACATCTCATCTAAGAGATTCCCTTAAGGAGTCGCATCACATTAATCCCGAATGACCAAATGTGCAGCACGGAGGGAAGGGGTGGCCTTGGGATGACACAAGCAGCACTAAGGGCTCCTCGGTGACGCCAGCGCCGGGAACATCCACGTCGCTTCTGCCGGGAAGGATCCCGGCGCTCGCCGGGCGCAGCCGCGCGCGGGCAGCTTCACCCGCAGCGCGGCCCGCTTATCTTGTTTCCTCTCCACTTCCACAGGTCCCACCACCAACGGGTGCATCCCTACGGGTAATAATTAACCCCAGGTTAGGAAAGGTCTGCCCGGAAGAAGTAAAATCCCAGGTAGTGCTGCTGGGTGCTGCTGTTTTATCAGCAGGACGTATTTGCACAGTTTGCGATGCCAGCGTTCGCGTTTTCCCTCTAGCCATTGTAAAGGGAATAAAGGAGATTGCAGGTTGATAAGTGATGCATGGGGCTGATTTTCCAGCAAGATAAAGAACGGCCACTGCAGCCATTCCAAGGCACCTGCATGTCCCTCTGCCTTCTCCTGGCTTGGAGGCTCTGCTGTCAGCACAAAAGAGCCACTTGAGCTGTTTTACTCCACTATCTCGACTGGTTTTTTAATCTCAGAAAGGGGCCGGGGTCACAACTAGAGTCATGGCTGCGTGGTGGGGAAGGAGTAAAATTAGCGCGTGCGTCCCCAGGGAGCCAGGTCCAAAAGGACGGGAGGCGGCAGGGGAGGAAGGACCGTGTCCCGCGGCACGGACAGCCCCCGGCTCTGCTCTCGGCGGGTGCCCCCAGGCGCCCCTCGCTCCCGCGCAGCGCCGGAGCGATTGCCACGGGTCGGATCTCTGCCACTTGCAGAGAGCAGAGCAAACGTCCTGCGGCTCGCCGGGCGACGCGGGGGCGGCCGGGCGGGCACCCAGAGGAGCAGCCCTGGTGGCAGGGCACAGCCGGGGGGAGAGCTCCGCGCGTCCCCGCCGGCGGCAGCAAACGCGCCCTTCGCTCTTCTCCAAGGTCACCCGCGATGACACCTGACCTATCAGCAGCTTTAATGAAACGGCCAGCTGCTAAAAGCTGGTTTTAAGACTACAAAGAGGTTTTGGACTCTCATTAAATGCAGAAACAGGCCTCAATTTGGGAAAAAAAAAAAACCAAAAAAGATGAGTCATGCAGCCTGGTGTACAATAACATCCTTCACCTTATAAACACGCGAAGCAGTTTAGCTCTCACACAGGCTGCATGAGAGGTTCTGCAGCAGCTAATCCAGAAGAATGTGTTTCATTTCCTCCTAACTCCAGCAGCCGCTGCCTGAATCGAGGCATTTTTGTGCCGCCAGCCGAACCCGCCTCCGGAGCGCCGGGGCGCTTGGACGGAGACGAGCACCGCGCTGTGCGCCGTGCCCAGCGCCGCGGCTCCCCCGGGACGGGCGCCGCAGGCAGCCGTGCTGCGATGCACGTTCACACAGCCAGGTGCCTCACCAACCACCGCACATTTTCCCCGTGATAAAGAGCTCGGGTTGAGCGTGAGCACCTCTGATAGCAGGGAGCGTGTGCCACAGCCAGAGAGCAGGAGGGATGCGCCATGGAGTGCCCTTCTGCCCATGGAACAGCGCACCGTGCTGCGGATGTGTTTACCACACCTGTCAGCAGAGTTTGCCTTTGGATCACAGTGCATTTTTGCAGCTTGTAATAGCTCCTCCTGCTAAAAATACTGAGGGTGTCTATCCCTTAGTCATAAGAACTGAGTCTGTCTATCTCCACCAGCATTTAAGGAGCTTAAATTGGCAAATACCATTTTCTGGAAGAAAGCGTAAGTAATTTTGCACTGCTGCTGCATGAGCTGCAGTCGCAGGCAGCAGGGCATCCTGCGGCGGGGCTCAGAAAGGTCCCGCTCAGCTCCCGGAGGCCTTGGTCTCGCATTCCAGCATGAGTCCCATCGACTGTCCCTGTCGCCGGAGAGGGGACGTGGGGTCTCATCCCCCTCCAGGTCACTCACAGCATGGCCTTGGATGGGCAGGTTGTATAAAATGAGAGCCACGTCCTCAGACCCAAACCCAGCCCGAGCCTCCGTCTCCCGGGGAAGGAGAGAAGAAAGCAAACGCGGAGCCCGGTCGCTCCGTGGTTAATGTGTCGCTGGAGCCCTCGGCATGGGAGTCATCCTCGCGGTGCGGGTGCCCCTGCCCCAGGCACACGGAGAGGCAATCGAAACCTCACGGGGGGCAACCGAATTGCGTGTGATTTACGTGCCCGGAGTATCCCCTAGGTCCTAGTCCGTGAGCACGGAGGAGCCTCGGCTCCCGGGCTCTTCCCTGCAGCGCAACGTGCGGATGCTCGCGGTGCAGGGAAAGCCCCGCACGGCAGGGCCCGGGAGGCTCCGTCCTCCTCTCGGCAGGTCCCCGGGGACGTGGCCACCAAGGGCCCTGCAGAAGCAGCCCGGAACGAGCGGCCGGGGGCTGCAGAGCCCACCCGGGCCATCCGCTGAGCTCCCGGCACAACCATCTTGTAATTCCTTTGTAAAAGCTGCATGGTTTCCTAGGGTTATGCAAAGGACAAGAATGAAATTTCCAAGAAGGTGACGACGTAACTTAACCCGTTGCAGGAGAGTTGGTTTCTTCCCAGCGGCGCAGAGCAACGTTCAGGTGCTTCTTCTTTCCTCATTCCCCTTATTCCTCATAAAGCACATGCAAAGCGCCTTATCTCTGTCCCGGGGTTTTCACCGGCATTGGGTAACTCAAGAGCTCACCTTTCGCTCGGAGGGAGGACAAAGCCCTTGTGTGCCCGGGTCCCTCCAAAGATCACCCGCGGGGACAATACAGCCCTCTGAAGCTCGGGAGGGAAAAGAGCAATGTGAGAGCAGGAATGTTATTTCACTGATGTTGAAATCTCCTAGGTTGAACACATTTCCGCGGCACCACCAGTTCACAGTTAATCCCATCCACTTGCCTTGTCCTCTTACAAGGAAATGGAGGCACTGGAAACACAGAGCTGCGTAAGGAAAAGGATGCAGAGAGAAACCTCCAGGCTAACCTTTTGTATGCGGTAGATATACCTTTTGTGTGCGGTAGATGTACCTTTTGTGTATGGTAGATATGCCTTTTGTGTATGGTAGATGTACCTTTTGTGTACGGTACAAGTTATTTTAAGCATACAGCTCTTCTATCAGACCGGTCATCAGTTTTAGTTTTTCTATTTGTTTGTTTGTTTTCAGTCCTGTGTTTGCAGACAGGGACACCAGGCTCCTTACAGCAAAACCCAGAAAAATGGAAGCAGATTTCCGAAGGTTTTGTATTTTATTCTTCTACAAGAAGACGGAAACGCAGCAGCGGCCAGTGGAGCTCTGCTTGTGTCAGGACGCCTTCCTGATGCCACCGGCGCGGCAAGGGACACGGGGATGCAGGAGACCGCGGACGGAGCAGGCGCTCCAGGATCAGGGACTGCCTGCACTAAGTGGCAGAATCCGATTTGCAAGTGAAACCTCGCAAGTGAAGCAGTTCTTCTGTGCGAGCAAACACCTCCAAAATAACCCGCTTAACAGAAATGTTTCACCAGTGATTCATTTACCTGGAAATACATATATATTTTTTAAACGCTATTTCCTAGTTGTCTGTAATTTCACAAGCATATGACTAACTCCTTGAGGTGGCAAGCTGGTTCTCTGTAAGTGATTGGACTCTAGGCTAACATCCTTGAGTATACGGTGAACGCTGTTTCCTGTAAACATTTTTGTGTCACCCGGGAGAAGGAAACAGTTATGTTCAACTAAGAGTAACTATATATAGCACCATTACTATCACCAAAAAAAAAAAAAAAAAAAAAATATCAAGGGATTTAAGGTAAAAATTTACAAATTTCCAAAGGACTA
>JAVCKT010025772.1:0-14988 GCA_032273925.1 Rhynchotus rufescens
ATAAGTCCACAAACTAAAACCCCCCAAAACTAAATAAACAAAAATAACTCCCCTCAAAAAATCCAAAAGAATAAAAACCAAAAAAAAGAAAAGCAGAAAAAGAAAAGAAGAAAAGAAAAAGGAGAAGAAAAAGGAAAAAAAAGACTTGAGGCCTGGGCTGGTCTGAAGAGAAGAGACAGAAGATGCTCTTAGGTGGGAAGGTGGGTTATAAACCTGCTTTGCTTGGCTCTAACTGCTTAGAGGATCAATAGTAACACCTGCCTCCTGCAGCCCCAGGGGGCTCTGAAACTTGAGCATCCTTTGGTTGTTCAGAGAACGAGGGAATAATAAAAATGCAACTTTTCCACAGAGACTGAGCAGGAGGGAAAGAGCTACTGGCTGGTGTAGCTGGGGACAGCGTTTGGGTCACTATTTTCAGTAAGATACCTCGTGAAAACCCAGCATTTCTTGGCTTGCTTTCTGCTACCTCAAGCTGTCAAAAATACCCTGCCGTAAAGCAGCGCTCCCGTCCCACGCATAACTGGGAGAGAACAGGTTAAATTCCCCCTTGCCTTGGTGCCATCATGTCATTCATTTCCTGTTTTCCACAGCTGTCTAGACAGAACTAACGAGCATTAACCCTGCATCCCACCATTGGGTTAAAAATAGAGTGTTCAAATATAAAAGTGGGTGGTAAAAGGAAGATTGTGGGTTTCCACCTAGCACCATGAGCCAGTTATGCTAAATAAGAGCCGTTTCCTTATTCATAAGCAAGTAAAAGGAGCAAATAAAGCTGCTCGGGCGTCAGAGGTGTAGGAAGAAGCCTGTTTGCTCCAAGCAGAAACAAAGCACAAGCTCCGAGGAGCCTCAGCAAGGCCCGTTTTTGGGTGCACTTTATGAACAAGCTCCTTCATGCTGACATTTCTGTTTCCAACTCAGAGCTCTTTCAAAACTGCCAGAAATTTTGTGCCTTCCAGAGGCGGCAATCTGCTTTCCCAAAGCAAGCAGAATTTCTCCATCCGTGAATGCAGATTCCAGCGGGGTGTCTGTGTATTCGCCCTGTGCCCCCGGTGCTACCACCCGCTCCAAACAGCTGCGTTTCGTCATTGCTGCAAAAGGCAGCAGGGAAACAGCCCAGGCAGGAAGGCTGATAAGGCAGCAGCAGCAACCAGGGCCTGGACACTCCATCCGGGCTGGAAATTCATGTCTGCTTCCTCCCTCTGCTACGAGTTCAAGGCCTGTTCTGAGCAGGACTAAAACGGTCCAAGTAAAACACATTAAAAAGGCATTAGCTTATTTTGTATTAAAAAGCACAATATAACACACAGCGAGGATTGCAGCGGGTGAGCTGGGGCCTTTCCAGCTTCGGAGAGGCCTTTGACCCCACGGGAGTTGTTTACAGCACCCTGCTGAAGCGCCGGGTCTCCCAGCTCGGCATCGTTATGAAGGGAGCAGAGCTCAGGTTTGGTCCAAAACAAAAACCACCTCCCAAGTCGTTCAGCAAAGCTCAGCCGCCCCACACTGCTTTAAAGCAGAGGAAAAACAGCTGAAGATCAAGGGAAGTTTCACTAAGTTTGAGCACTGTTTGTGCAAGGAGTTTTCAAAGGGCTTTGGTGCCAAACTCTACCTTGCTGAGGTCTACGCAGGGCAGCAAGGGTTGGAGGAATTCCCATGGGATTATTGGCTTTGCTGGAGTTATCTGGCCTGGTTGAGGCAGGATGGAGCTTCACCCCACCTGGCAAGTCCTTCTCACCTCATGAGGCCTTAAGGCATGAGGTGACAGCACTAAGAAAATGGGGAGAGCAACAACTATACTTTTATCTGAAAGCGTTATAGGTGAGTCTATATGGGTCTACAACACACCTCTAAAATCATATATTTCCCTTAAAGGCTTACTCAGAGTACTGAATTTCACCTCTTCTCATGAAGTTTGACTGAAAGTACCTAGGACTTTCTCCTCTTCTCCATAAGCAGAGTTGGTCATCTTGCAGAGAGGCTCCTCTTTCCAAAATCTTGCCCAAGAGACACAGTGTTATCAAAGAGTCATGAAACCACCCAAATGTACCTGATTTGACAGTCAAGGAAACTGAAATTAAAAAGGCACCTTCAAGTTTGTGCTTTGTTTTTGTAGCTGGATTTCATATGGCAGGTGACTGTTTCACAAAGATAACTTCACACACTGGAACAGGAAGTTGACCCCAATTTACCCCAAATTCCTTCTATGGATGACATCCACATTCCTTCTAGGCAGGAGCTTGGGTTTCATAGAATCCCTAAGGTTGGAAGGGGCCTTTGGAGACCATCTAGTCCCACCCCCACACACACACAGGGGCCCCCAGAGCTCATGACACAGGTTGCATTCAAGTGGGTTTGTGTCACATTTCTGACTTCAACTAGGTGCAACTGCAATTAGGAAGGAAAAATCTCAGCTACTTTGACAAAAACAAACTAGAACCACCAGCCTCCCAACACCTGTAACACCCAGGCTGGAGTGGAAGCTGCTGGGCCAGGACAAGCTCCAGCTGTTCCCTTCACAGCTGCAGAGCACAAGCTCAGAGCACGAGCTCCCCAAGCACTGGTTGTGCTGGCGGGAGGCTCCTCATGGCCTCGCTTTCCTTGGAATTCCAGGGAAGTGACAGCTCTCTCTCCCCAACACTCCCCACGTACCTCCTGCCCCAGCGATGCCGGCTCCTGGACATTCCTGCAGGAGAGCTGCTCCTTGCTCCGCAGGAAGCTCCAGGTGGTTAAGGGCACCGACCGCGAAGCAACGAGACAACCAGCTCCGTGGTTCACGTTGTTTGAACATTTATTGCAATTCAGTGTCAAAAAAGTCTTACAAAAATACATTACTGTCTGCACAGAACAGCTGTAAAAAGAGTTGAGCATGCAAGGGAAAAGTGCAAATTTATATGGAAGGATTTTAACCACACAATAATATTAAATAGAAGTCTGACTATACAAGGGATGCCTTTCACTTCATACCATCTAGTTACAACTCCAAGGAAAAACAAAACGCAAGCTCTCCTCCATGTTTAAGCAGGTGTTTATCATGACATTACGTTAAGAATTAGCAGAGTTGCTGCTTCCCATTAGAGTCCTCCCTGCAGCTGACCTGTTGGCACTTAAAAGCCCAGCACAGCTCCAGAGACACAAGTCCCACCTCCCTGCCCTCCTCATCCTCATCACCTCTTCCCAGGGCACTCAGTCCAACAAGGGAGAAGTTCTTTCAGCCTTCAAGGTATTAGTAAAACAGACTGCATTGGTCTAGGTAGTTATTCCACCCGGGCCTAGCTAAGCCCTGTTCACTGATGAGGAAGATGCAGGTTGCAAATGAGATGTCTCGTGTACCGAGAGCCAGAGGGCAGCGCTGGGGGTGCCCGGGGACCCCCTCGGTGCCCGGGCAGCGCCACGGGAGGCCGGGAGCCGAGTGAGCCCCAAGTCCCAGCCCGGGACTGCCCTGACACCCTCAGCCCTCGGCTCCCCGGGGCCCTGCTCTCCCCACCAGGCCGCCTGCAGGGAGGCTGCGGTTCATGGGAAGCTGCTTTTGGGGCAGGGAGCTGATTCACAGGACCCTGTGCAGTGGGGCTGTAAGAACAGCCCGAGGGCAAGGCTGGTTCACTGTCCTGAAGAGAGACATGAAGCAGCACACCTGGTTTTCAGCTCCTTGCCAGAACTGGAGCATTCCTGCTCTATTTGAAATGCTGCTACCAAAGGCTAAGGAGTTTTCCGGGCAGGGAAAGCTGGTCACACCTGCACATGTTGCAGGACAGAGCTTCGCAAGAGCCAAACACAGATGGGAGCACAAACTGTCACCAGCAGGAGTCAAAACCCAGGGGCAAAAATAAAAAAAGACCTTCCCATATACAGAGAGGGGCACTTAAATGTTCACGTACAAAGCATGTCTGAAGAGCAAAGACAATTTTTCTAATCACTTTATAAAATAAAAGCATCTAGAAACTCTGCCACAAACCAGCAACCCCAACCATACAGGAGGAGCACACACTCCAAGCCGCCCAGCCCGCAGCTGATCCTAAGGAGCCTGAAGCACCTGCAGCCCAGGCTGTGCCCCGAGGCAGCCGCCACCCCAGGGAGCTCCCAGGGCTGCCCCTCTGCAGAGCAGGGGTGCCACGAGGCCCCGCAGCCTCCTGCCCGGCCGGGATGGGGTTTTCCTGCCGACGGAGCGGCATTTGGCACCGCTGCTCAATGCGGAGTCCTCCCCATGACAAGCAACGTCTCTCTACTAATACCAGCAGGAAAAAGCCCAGGGAGGTGAAAGCCTCTCTTGGTGTGGAAACTGATGCTCAGGGATGAGCTGCTGCTCGGGAAGGCCTGTCAGTGCTGCCAAAGCCCAAGTCAGAGCCCCCTTCCCCAGCCCCAACACCAGAGCTGTCCTAAAACAGAGGAGCTTCCCATGCCGAAGAGCTTTCCAGGCACCTTCCTGCCTAGGGAGCCACTATATCACAGGGCATTTGTGACCCTGCCACCGCAAGCCAGGCAGACCCCCTTGTGCTGCTGAAGTACCCATGGATTTAAGAGGTTACTTAAAACAGCTTTGTTTAACACTAAAACCAGCACTGAATTCACCACTGTACCAGCGCCGGTAACATGAGGTCTTACGTGCCTGTTGCTGCAGCAGGAGGGCACCGAGGCAGTAACTGCACGGGGGAGATTCCATTGCTTTTCCTAGCAGGACTTGCTAGGGGGGTTGCTCTTGAATTCACCAGCTACTCAGTTTTCTGCTGCTCTGAACACAGAGAGCAACAATGCAGGATCCTGCAGGAGCAACAAGGCTGGGCTGCTTTGTGCAAAGAGAAATCCTCAGCACTTTGACCCTTTAAGATTTACAGAGATCAAGAAATTGAGGGGAAAAACCTCTAAATGAAATAAATGCTCACGAGAAGCCCCTGCTGCCCCTTGCTGCCAGCACTACCCTTGCAGAGGACAGAATCAGCTCTCCGCTCCGGACCGGCGCTGGCAGAGGTTGGAGCCTTTGGTTTTGAGACATTCCCCAATCACAGGCAAGCCCTGGGATTACCTATCTCCTTGGGCATGGAGCCCATGAGGCCAGATTTAAACCTGAGCTTTAATCCAGCCAATGCCACAACCTCACAGTGGATACATTATTTGCTCATTAAAACCTCAGACTAAAGCAGGTGAAGACAACCCAGCATTAATGGTTTCAGGGAGGTACCACTGCATCCCCAGGCCCAAGCAGCTGCCTCGCTATGGGTGCGAAAGGCAGGTGCACAAAAAGCCAAGCCCAAGGTCAGAGTTGGAGACAGGAGATACAGAGCGTCACCCACGTCCTCCCTCACTGCTACGAGTAGTGAAATCTCCACCAAAATCCTCAAACTGCAGCAATGTTTCACTTGCAGGTTCCTGTCCTTCCCACCAAGCCAGGTTTCAGCCTCATTTCCACACTGGTGTCAGTGGGTTAATGACAAACTGGCCGCCTTCACTCAGGAAGAAACATCCCAAACAGGCTTAAATCCAATTTTTCCTCCCCCTGCCGAAGTAACAGTTTTAAATCACTTTCAGTTGACACAAGTATAACCAGCAGCCTTAGGCTTTTCACCAGCAATCAAGCTGACAGGGCACCAGATGCAGACAGAGAAGGCTCCCCATCCAACATGTTTTTCCCTTTCCCTGGATGGGGTCAAGCTCTTTGCCATGGGGAGAAGTAACAGTGGCTCCTAGAGTTTTCCAGCAGAAAAAAGTTCTTTGCCTTGGGAATACAGCAGGATGGCAGCTTTGTCAGGTCTGTTCTGGCTTTCCCTTCCTAAAGTTCCTACCTCCCTCCTCACTGTTCCATTTAGAGAAGGCTTCTTCCCTTTTTGCATCTACTCCAAGAGTACACATAGTGATTTAGTTTGCAAAAATGCAAATACTGTCAATTATATATATAGTAGCTGCAGAAAAGTGTGGAAAGTCAGTTATAAAAATGTAAAAAAAAGGAACAGAATATTTAACAATAGTTAGCTCAAGTAGTTCTTCCTGAATTGTCCTGAGTACTCCTCTTCCTCACAGTCCTCTGTGCACAGTACCACACAAGCCACTAACACTCACCCTCCTGAGGCACCCTGCTTATCTAGTGCACAGAGAAGGTGCCAGGCAGGAACTCCACTAGCTAATGGCAAAAACTGCCCAATGGGGAGTTCAGATCCCTGTGGGATAGCTGGAGTATCCTGGCTCCAGCTTACTGGGAAGTGCAGATTAACACACAGCAGAGGGGACCACAAACCAAACCCACGTCCTGGTGAAGCAGGGACAGGGTCACTTACTTCACAGGACAGGGAGGCTCTGTGAGAAGGTCCCAGCCCAGCTGTCAGCACTGGAAGGAGAACAGGCTATGCCTTCTCCATCTCCTTGGTGTGCACAAGTAGCTGAAGATGTCAAGTGCCACAGTGGAAATCTCTTGCTCATCTCCATCCTGAGTGCAGCTTTAAGGAAAGCACAGACTGGTTGAACTGCCCTCCCAGGCTCCCCTGAGCTCCACGGGGCTGAGAGCAGCCAGGAGGCTGCCAGGCTTGCAGTGATGACAACTGCATCCTTTCCCTGGAGTCAACAGCCCAGGTCCACGGCTCCTGACATTTCACCAGCTGCCAGTTTGCCAGCAGTGGGAATGGAGAGCAGGGCACATTTGGAAAAAAGAACAGACAGGCTCAAAGAACCAGATTCTAGTCTCACTTGGGGTCTTAACCAAAGCAAGCAACTTAGTGGAGTTGCCATCAATTTACACTGAGATCAAATCCAGTCCCTCACTTCTCTGCAACAGGATTTCCTCCCTTTTGGGTATTTTTCATTTCCTTGTGGCTTCTCTTATTCCTTTTGCTTAGCCTTTCATAAAGCCAGCCAATTAAAAGAGGAAGGAGTAAAGTCTTAGGTATCCACATGGTGCCTATCATCTAGGCATTCAAGCACTGAGTAGAGCAAGAGAGTTAGTGTAAAGAGGTAAGCATTACTGCAAGAAAAGATGCTTACTAGCACAAGCATTTCCCTTTAAATCGTGGTACAAAATACAAAAGTTCACATTGTACACTGGATTTTTGCTTGAAAGGTACTCAATCTAGTAGAGGTAGAAAATGGTATGGTGCAATTCTCTTTTGTTAAGTAGGCTAGAGTTCCATGGTAAGTATTTCAGAATGTGTCTTTTTAAAAAAACATAAAATTATTAAACTTGTCACAGGGATATTTTCCATAAATATCTTTAAAACATCATATTTATAAATACGTATGCTAAATAAAACCAGATGGAGAAAGAGTTCAACAGTCCTAGCCTCATATTATTTTCTCTCAACTTTTAGAAACAAACCAAGAAAGTTCTCAAGTGGCCATGGGACAAATTCAGTTTTAACTTCTAAAAACAAGGAAGTTTCTGCCCTGTATCTTGTACTCTGATCAGAAAAAAAGGGACTCTGTCCAACATGCTGCATTTATACACCAGTCCTATGGAAGTCTGTATTCCTTAAGTGTTGCATATCAGTGAATAATTTCACCTTTCGTCTCCAAGATACTCTTCTTCCTCGACTCAGGAGCTCCAAACAGGAATATTTACATTATGTACAAATGGAGTGTCCAAGCTCAGTGGCATAAAGTGTCCTGTAAGAGTGGCCAAAGCCGTGATGCCCCGAGTTCAGAACCTGAACAAGTTGATGAAGTCCTGCGGTGACAGGGAAGTGGAGCAAGTCTCCGGGTTGTTGGCTGTGCAGGGGTGATCGGTGCCCTGGGAAAGGAGCAAACAGCTTCATTTAGAGCCTGCAGAGCGGGCACCACAGCGGCAGCCAACCGAGCGCTGCCCTGCTGCCAAATATCCTGCTTGCAAACAGAGCCGAGCCCAAAATAGTGTTTATATCCTTGCCAAAGAATGCAGAGCTAAGCTTCAGACTCCAGGGGCTACTGTCAAGCAAAGGGAAATAAAAACAGCAGAGATTCTGCTTGGTCTTTTACCTCTTTGGAGGGCTTGGAGGCAGGAGTCTACCAGCAGCTACAGAAATTTAAATTCAAACATGTGCCATGGATATCAAAGCAGCCACCAGGCTTTCATTGAGGGCTTTTTTGTAGTCACCAGCTCTGTCCCCAGCTGATCCTGCTGCAAACGCCTCCATCCCCATGTAGGAAGTGGCAACAGCAGCAGTGCTGAGATGCTCTTTACTGGGGGCAGTCCTGCACTCCAGAACACCCATCTACCCCTGGCTCTTCAGCCTCAATGGCAGTTACTCTTGTTCAAGGACAAGAAGGTGGGATCTCCACAGCCAAGGAGAAAGGGCCTTAACTATCACTGCTAAGGAAAGCACCAGGTTATGGAGACAAAGGAATTGCAGCACCCAGACCAAGCAGAGGAAGCACCAAGGGCTCCACAGCCCTGAGACACCTGCCCCTGGGCAGGTTTTCCAGCCCCCTTCGTACCTTCCAGGAGAGGATGTGGCAGTGCCTGCACAGCTGCAGCGTGTCACCATACTGCTCCCTCCGGGGGTAACACCTTATGAGTTTGAAGTACATCTTCTTCCAATCCAGCTGCCCCTTGTCAGATAAGATTAGCCGTTTACGGATCTGAAAGATAAAAAAGACCCCCAGATTTGTAGCTGGTGACTACTTGCACACACACAAAAAAACCCATTTTCTCCCAAGTCTTGTTCTTATACAACTGGGGTTCTTTCCTCATCCCACAGCAGATCCTGTATAACAGGAAGAAAAGTCCTGCTCTGCGTGTCCCACTGTCATGGGCTTCTTGCAGCAACTCCCTCACAGAAGAGCATTATCAGGATCTAACTATATTCCTTAATTGTTACTGTACAGCAGCTTGAAACATATGCCAAATTTGGGGGTTGATCCATTGATAACAGGATCATTCTTCCAAACTTGCCTGGATGCCACGCTGTGCCTCATGCTCTAGGTGTCCCTGCTGGGTTGGACTAGAACTCTGGAGGTCCCTTCCAACCTCAACCATTCTGTGAAGCCTCAAGAGCTGTTTCATACCACCCTCACTGCTGTTCCTGGCTGCCAGGATAACAAGTATCCTCATAAATAACCATTTCAGACATGTTTTGCTCCCTCACTGACTCTCAGCCTTGATAATTTGTCATGTTTCCAGCTTGAGAAGCTGAGGAACCTTCTTCCTTTGGGAGGCTTCCCTTCCCAGGGTTGCAGAGACAGGATTTGAATGTATAGAATTTGAATGAACAGAAGTTACTCATTCCTCCTGGACCACGTACACAGACTGCCCACGACAGCAGTAGCCCCGAGGGCTCCTGGCTCCTGCTGGAGGCTCCACGTGTTCCCCACACACGTGGCCGAGCAGCCACGACCTGCAGGCACCACCTGCAGCAGGGCTGGACGCGCCGTGTGACTCACGTCTCAGGCTCCCGTTTCAGAAGCTGCTGCTGGGGCAATCCAGCCCCCTCTCAGTCAAGACCCATGACTGCTCTCCTGCCAACCTGCAGCATCAGCTTACAGCCCAGCCCTCAGATCCAGCAGGCAGCCAAACAAGAGCGGGCAGCTACAGGCGCTCATTCACAGGTGGACAACAACAGGCGTCGCAGCGCCGGCTGTACCTGTCGGTCTGTGAAGTGGTACTGGCAGAGCTTCTTCCACAGCAGCCGGTCTTCGCTGAGCACCTGCAGGTCGGGAGCCACCTGGCCGAGGCTGACGAGGTCCCTGCCGTCGCTCAGGCGCTGCATGATGTTCAGTTGCAAGCACAAGGGCAGGTCTGTGAAAGTAGTTCCTTTAAAGGCAGGCTGAAAGAGAATGGAAAAGCAAACTGAGCTGCTGGAGGAAGCTGAGGATCTGATCAACTTGAGCTTGTAGGAGTTGCTAAAGGTAGCATCACTACCACTCCTTGCACACCAAGCAAGCAGCACTTCCCTCTGGAAGGGAAGGGAAATGACCTTCTGCTCCAGGACAGCATCTGAGCTATCTTCAAGGCAGCCGTGTTTATTTGTGCTGCAGCCGCCCTCAGAAGCTAAGCCACAGCCCAAGGCTGTCTCCCCTTCTCCATGCTTCCCACATCCAGGGCTCCCAGAGCATCTCTGCCAGCTCTCCCTGTGGCCGGACAGCAGCTACATGGTGTAAACCACAGAGGGGTCTCACAGAGGTCAGGGCTGCTCCTCAACTTGGACCTTCTTGTGCGTCTTGCTGGGAATCTCACTCCCTTGATGTGTTTTAGCTTGTGTCGTCACAGCATCTCACTGGAACAGGACAAACCAGCCCCGGGAGGCGAGCAAGGCCTGCGCTCCGGGGAAATCCAAGGCACAGACAGGAGCAAAGGATCAACAAGAACCAGAGTCCAGGTTCCCGCTGTTCCCACAAGAGCCCCAGCCTTATTAAGGCAAACAGCAGCCTTTAGGACCGGCCCCAGGGAAGGAACAATGTCCAACAGATGTGCCAAGTTTCTCATTTACCCCGGGCAGAGATGCTGCTATTTTAAGGTGTGGAATCACACCAGGCGCCCCGCGCTTGGCACCCAGAGCCTGCAGGACACGGGATGGTTTTAATCACATGGCCCCAGGGCCACCCACCTGATGGGATGTGAAGTTTCAGGGGCACCATGAGTGTCTGCACAAGAACTGTCCCCCCTTCCCGGTGCTCCATGGGCCACAAACTGCAGGAGCAACAGAGAGGCCAGAAGCTGCAGAAGGAGCAAGTTGGCTCCAGCCTCTCCGGAGGGGTTTGTTCCAAACCAACCATGGGTATTTCAAGGCTGGCACTGGGAGTCCTTTCCCTAATCATCTCAGCACAAACAACAGGGCTCCTATTCTTATCTCCCAGTCCCATCCACTGCTTTTCAGCAGTTCCTAATTCACTCCCATTTCACTTCTATTTCCATAACAAGGTTTGTTCGTGAAACACAGACAGCTCCCCCCATGCTTGTTAAGAGCACAGGCCAAAACACTGCCTGGGTCTTCCAACTAAATCAGATAGGGAAGCAGAGGACATTTTTTCCATGCTGAAGCTGCTGGGTCTCCTTTCCACGCAGCAGCCCAAGTCCCTGAGATATTCAGGGACAAAACTGAGCTGTCGCCTTGGATCCCCTCCAACCCCTCTCCCTTTCCCTCTGCTGTCCTTTCTATTCTCCTACAGACCCCTCCAGGGCAGGAAGCTCAGAGGAGAAGTTCCCCAGGGCAGAACAAGCAAAGCTGAACTCTGAGGCTCTGGCTTCAAGCAGCTGAGCATTTAAGTCTTATTATTGAAGAAATCAGTGAGACTGAAGTAAACCCTTGCAGGTCTGCTGAATCCGTGCCAGAGACTTATTTGCTACTTTTCCCTCAGCGCTCCTTTGCGGGAGTTTTCAAACATTACTTTTTTTGGAGAAATAACAGGGATTAGATCAGAGCAGAACATTTTGCTGTCACTTTCTGGACAGAGGTTTTTAAAGCAGCTATTCAGTATTTGTACGTTGGTTTTTTCTGTTGAAGTTCTAGGTCTTGGCTGCTGCAAGACATTTTTCCCTGCCTCAGAAATACCAGAAGCACCCAGGTTACTCGCTGTAAGCAACTGGCTGCACAGAACTGTGCTCATTCCTCTTCTTAGCTCAGCTTTTTCCCCCCCTCTATCTTGACCTGAATTCATCTTCTGTAGTGCAAAAAGTTCCATTTTTGCAAGCTCTACACTTGGAGCCCTTAAAACTAGGCACATTTGTAAGTAATGTTAATGCACTTAAACTTATGCTTATGTGCATGCACAGCCACTGCAGGACGGGGCAGCACTGCATTTGCAGGTCTTGCAAACGCCCTGCACCTCAAGAGTTCATTTTCTTCAGAGTTTTCCACTTGCCACTCAAATCTCTCAGTGAAGGAATGAGAAGTCACTTCCTAGTGCTCTCCAGACATTTAGGAGTGATAAAAGCAGGTATAACCCTCAGTAAATATAATCTTCCTATAATCCTCTGTGGCTTAATCCTCAGTAAATGCCTCTGCTGGACTCAGAGGCAAGAAAAGGTGCTTTTCGCATTCCCTTAGGCCATGCTTAAGGCAAATAAGAATTTCCCAGTCCATTTCACTGCTTGTGACTCCTTGGAGGGGCACAACAACATGCAGGGCAGCACTGAGAGAAGATTTTAGCATCATCCACTTCCAAGAGACCCCTCTGTCAGCAACACATGAGCTCAGATACTCAGGAGAGACTCATCTAGAAACTGGGGTGACAAATATACACTGAAGGTAATGTGGACCAAGTTCAGACTTGATTCAAACAAAGGCCAGGTTAGGAGTTTCAGCTAGTGTCTCTTGCTCATCCCCAGACACATCTGCAAAGAGACATTGTGAGAACAGGACTTGTCTGGCTGTAACAGCCAAGTGCTGGTAGGAGTATGGGTAGGATCACTGGTGTTTTCATTCAGAAAGTATTTAATTATGTAGCTGGTTGGAAGTTTGCACTTAATTCACAGATAAAACAAATTTAAAGGTAACAATTTAAGGGGAACATCACACTTTTGAAAGAGGTTTCAATTTGACTTTTTGTGCTGAGGCTTGATCTCTGAAGACTTCCCAGCAGAGGGAGATTGTCTCCTGCCCAGCTCTGTTCACACAGCACTGCACAGCCATGCAGAAGTCAAGGGAATCTGCAAGCAGCCCTAGTCTGATCCCAGACTGGATGTGTTGAGCGGGCTGAGGATCGACCCATCGACAGTGATTTTGAACCCAAGAGCAATGAAAAACATTTTGGCAACACCAGTTCCTTCCCCAGCACTCCGTGCTCACACTGGAAGCACAGTGGGATACAGCCACCCAGGTGGGAGCTGCTACACAAGACTTCATGAATGAACCACATTATTTTGGGCTTCAGGTTCATGCTTACCCTGGTGATTTGAATGTTGTTCAGCTGCTGCTGCCAGTGGAGAATAGTCTCCATCCTGTGCACCCACATGTTGATGTTCCCAACCAGCACAGACTTGCCAACACGCTGGACCAAGGTGCAGAGGGACGTGTAGAGAGTCTGCAGCAGCTCCCTTATTAGGCGGATGTTCTGCTGATCTTCAAGGACTTTGGAGGAAAAGAAAGTGTTAAAAGTGGAAGTTGCCCAAGAGATGCCAACCTGGGCTTTTTTAAAGCATATCAGATCAGATAAGCAGATCTTCTCCCAGGATAAACATATGAGATATTTGCCCTTTCTGCAGCACTTATTTCTAACCAGTGGAAATAAGCCACGTTTAACCTCTCAAGCCCTCACACATTAGAGGGCTTGCATACACAGCTCCTCCTCCATTTACACAGCTGAGGAAGGACCTCCTGCTCAGGACCTCTTTCTCTGTCCATATCCCCATGAGGTTGTTCTCAATAAACAGGCATTAGTATCAAGACGCAGTGCTGCCCTAAGTCAGCCCTTACTGGGAGGCCTAGATGAGGAGAGGCCAACCTACAAGCTCCCTATTTCCCAAGGGGTGGCAGGACTTAATACAAGCAAACTGGAGACAGGGAGCAACAGAGATTAAAGCTCTGCCAGCCTTGAGGGCAGAAACTCAAGTCTTCTGCAGTTAGAAAAGGGTTTTTTAAACAGTCTGCAAAGTGTAGTAAAGGAAATAATCTGAGGACTTGCCCCCTGAACACCCATGAAGATGGACATGTCGTCCCACTCTTCCCTCTTAGTTCTTCACTCAGGAAGAAGTGGAATTAAACTACAGGAACACGTGATAGTGCCTCTTCACCCCTCATCTTGCACTGCCTGTCTATTCTTGAGGATGTGGTTCATAACAGGAACATCACATTAAGTGAAACACCCCTAACCTTAGGGTTTCCACCTACCTTTCTGCACCACTTTTTCCAAAATGTTCATGTAGTTCTTCTGGGCAATGCCACTCAGTGACGTCAGCTGAGACTTTGCTATCAGCTCCAACAGCTGTGGATAAAAATAGAAGTTGCAAGGCTTAGAGCAGAGAGATAAGTTTCTAATCCTGACTCCTAGCCATGTGACACAGCAAAACAGTTCGGATGCTTGTTTGCTACTTGAAAATAAAGACTAGACCCAGGCGCAGAGCAGGCCAGTGCAAAGCAGGAGAGAGAGCAGACACTAAATAATTAAACCCACATTGCAAGGGGAGGGTGGGAATAAGAGGCATTTCTGCTGCTCTTGAGGGAGAACCTTTATTTCCTGGCTCGGAGACGCAGGGGAACCACAGGGCAGCGCTCGGGCTGACAGCGCCTGTTCACCCCGAGGACAACAAGCAGCAGCCGTCACCGTCCCGCTGCGTGAACAGGCAGCGGCCGGAGGGACACGAGCAGATTCCCCTTCGGATGGGGAGGTAACGGGGGGCACTAATGAGAATCAGACTCCACAATTTACGTCACACTCGCTGGTTGCCTGGGCTTTGTCAAGCCACTGTCACCAATACTGAAAGGTTAAGGACTGCGTTTAAAAACGGTCTGAAATCCCTAAAGAAAAGTCTGATTTTCCCAAGATTTCCTCCTCTGTTTGGCTGTTGCAACTTGAACAATACCAAAGCATTCACCTTGCCCTGCTGGTCCTTGTTTGCCTGCTAATCCTCCCCAAAGGAGGTCTCACTTCTTTCAGTTAACAATTTCCTCTCCGTCAGGGATCTGCAGCTCAGGTCCTGCTCCCTGCCCAACGGGGCAGTGTTTCCCATGGGGAAGACGCCCTCTCTCCAGGTTCGGGCCGCCAGAGCAGCCACAGAAGTTTTCCCCTGGATCATATCCTGAGCACACGTGCTCTGTGATCATCCAAGCCTTTCTCCCTTCCCCCAGCATTATATAAATACACAGACTGTCCACATGTTATTCCATTTGTTTTGGATGTACATACCCTTCTGTTCTAATTTAGAAGGGAAAGGGAAAACCTTTTATGCTACCAATCAATCAACACATGACCACATGACCAGCTTATTAATCCTTTATCATTCGTAGCTCTGGTATCCTTTTGCTGGCACCCACGGTGGGTACAGAGAACGTGCAAGTACTTGTGTCAAGTAACTAAGATGGGGTTTGACAAGAGTTGATAAGTCCTCAGTTGACCTGTTTGCCCTCTTAAGAATGACAGGAATGCAGCCATACAGTTATGTGC
>JAVCKT010025774.1:0-10015 GCA_032273925.1 Rhynchotus rufescens
TTTCAAGTGTGATTTTAAATGTCTCCTGAGAAATCAGAGAAAAATCTCCTTTCTTTCTATAAGAAAATTTCTCCTTGTAGAAAATTCCTTTAAAACCTACCTTAACATGAACGCAGTGTGAGGTCATTTTACCTGTCAGATAAGTGAGTTTGCTATAAATGTGTTAACATTTCTTTTCCTTCTCTAAAGAATTTGAGTCATCATTGTGCTTACTGAGACAGTGATACTTTCTGGGAAGCAGAAGGCACACAGCCAGACGAGCTTGGTCAATTCCCTGAAGTCTGAAAGAATAAAGTAAATTAAGAGGGGCAAGTGTCACAGATGAAGGAAGGTACTGTGGTTATAACCATGGTTACTTATAAACCCCACTGAAAACACCACTTAATTACCTACCTTAAATGCAAAGCTGCTTCCATTAAATTTCCTTCAAAGGCTCAAGCTTCTTTTCCTCAGTGAGAGGGGAAATTCACAAAAACTTTAAAAAAAGGATGTGTTGGGCAGAAATACAAAAAATGTTTTTCACCAATGACCTGGACATGGACTTCCTATCTGACGTTCTGCATTCCTCTTAAGTCACAGCTCTCTGTGGTTTGAACTCAGAGGTATTTCCTTAGATGCAGGTGCGTGAAGATCAGCTTGTTAACTCAACTGCTGTCTCAAATCTTCCATGTCAAAACAGGATTGAAAACCACTTTGCCCCATACAGGCATCGTTATCGCTCACTGATGTTTGAGACCATCAAATGGAAATCACTACAGAAGCACAAAGTGCCTTTGGGAAAGCTCAGCCCTGACTTCCCATTCATCCAGCGTGCTATTCAGTGCTGCACCAAAGGAAACTCAAACTTTATGGAAAGCTCCTCTTCTTGTAGCAACAAAAGAGCATGTCACTGCTTAGCAGAGCTGCAAAATTTTGAGTATCCAGGACCACTCCATCAAAGGAGAAGCTTTGGCTGACTGACAAGTGGAGATGCTCCATTTTATTTACATTCCTCAAGTGCTGGAGAAGCATCTGTTCTGTTTGCTGGCTGTACCACCTGCAGCTACTGCAATCAGCTCTGTCTTACTCCATTAAGTCATAACCCCAGCCTGCCCCAGCACCCACCCCAGCCTGCATTTGGAAACCCTAAAAAAATCTCATTTGAATTTCAAGAATCCTGGAAATGGGAGATTCTGCCCATTTAAGCCTTGGTGATACATATATCAACTAAGAACAGAATACTCCCTTATTTAAAATACTTATACATACAATATAAAAATTAGATGTGTCATAGCTATACCAAAAGTAGATAAAAATGCACACATTTGCACAAGTCAGATTCTATATGCAATAGCTTCTGGACTTCATCCTTACAGCATGGGCGAGCAGCAATGCCGTTAGTTTTCCTACATAATCCATTCAAAGCCTCAGTTCACATTCCCAATAGCTCCAGTTACTTTCCTTAGTACTACCAGAATAACACACATCTTGCTCTGGGCTTCTAGAAACTGTTTATCCAGCACTTTACACGTTTCCTGATTGGCAACGCTGATTATTCTGACTCGTTGTTAAAACTGCTTTCACATTAATTGAGGTCAGATTGGGATGCTCCATCTCTCAACTGCAGCAGGGTTGTCACACAGTGTGACCAAGGCTACCACAACACCCCACCACAAGAGCAATACACACGGATGGACGGAAAGTGTTCTCCAATAATATCTCCTACACCGTGCTCCAGTGTTTCAGCTTTTCTTCATGAACGAGCTGGCACTTTTTTGAGATTCTCTGTGAGACCACAACAGACCTGTTGCACACGTGCAGTCACTCCCTTCGTTGGTGGAAATGCTGCTGGCAGCAGCTCATGTTCCAGCAGCTTCAAGGGATGCTCCGGCACTTTGCCTGGGCACCTCAGCACCAACGGGAACCTTTTCCACAGGTACAGAATGTGCAGAGAGGCCCAAAGCTGCCCCACATAAAGGAGCTGAATGCTCTTCGTCTTCAGCTGCCTCTTAGCCACGCCAGCACCACACCTCCCATGCTGGATGACTTCCAAGGTTGATTCACTCTTCTTGTTCATAGGCCCAAGAAAAGGTTTAAGTGATTCTCACGGGTGAGCTAAACAAATGGCAGCTAATGGGAAAGATCAGGAGAAAATTGCTTAAGGCTCTGAGTCCATCCAAAACCCAGGCAGCAGCCACTGTCCCACAGAGGGTCTCAGTGTTTACACGGGGAAGGATCAGCGAGAGCTCTTGTGTATCTGTGTACCAGGAGACTAAGATAAAGGCTTTGCAGATTTTGGAGGAAATAATGAAGGGCGATTATCAAAAGCTAGATTTAGCTGTTCAGCCTCAGATCATTCCCAAACACATTTAGGCTGGAAAGTCAAAGAGTAAAGAGATTCTGAAATGTTTCAGTTAAAATTCTGCCACATTTCCTGAAGAGAGCCTTAGTTCATATATTATACTGCTGAAAGCAGTGAAGAAAAATACCCTAAATATGAATGTCAAAAATTGTCAGGGTAAATTACGGCTATTTCATACAAACATTGCTAAGCAGTATCTATGAATTTCTATTCAATATAAACACAAAGTCTAGGCATTACAAGATGGTAAAAAATTATTCATTCCTAAAAGGCTGATACTGAAAGAAATAGATCATTTTCTTATTGCAGCTAACTGTGGAACGTGATTGTTCTTTAAATCTAAATAAAAGACTTTCTGCCAAGCGAATATTAACACTCTATGTGCTCTTTACTTGAATAGAGCTTGAAAATTTGAACATGTATCACTTCCTTACAGGTAAACCACAGAAAAGATGGAACACTTTGTGGCCATCCCGAAGCTGCCCTTTGTTGAGATCATGACTTACAGGAAAATTTCTGTCTAGCAGTTAGGGCACACGTCTAGAGCACACAATTCACAAATGCAGGCGCATTACAAGCTCCTGGCAGCATTTTCACTTCCTACTGAGCATTTCCCAGTGCAGAAAGTCAGGGCAGAGGAGGACAAGACAGCCCCTCTGGAGAGCTACCCAGGTGCAGCTGATACAGTCTACATGGTAGGCACATGATCCCGGGCTGCTGTCCAAAACACTCAAGCCAAAGAGCCAAAAACCTCCAAAGAATCAGACCAAGGTAGCAGAGAGTGTTCCCTGTTTTGTCACCCTCAGTGTTTTACAGGTTTCCAAACATGTTTGCATGTTCCGTTCTTCTCTACAGAAAAAAGAAAGATCAAGTCAAGATTTTAGATCCTTCCTTAATTTTGAAAGTGTAAGCAAAGTATTTCCAAGCAAAAAGCATTATTTATAAACAGAAAGATCCTATGTTTAATTCTGAGAAGATCACATTAGAGCAATGCCCGTGCTTTAAACCTCTTCACCTCATATAATGGATTCAGAGCAGTTCTTCAGGTGCAAGAACAAGCTCCCACACTGAAGAATAAACGTGTAATGATCAGCTCTGCTATTGATTCCTTTGAAACTCGACTGTTCAGCAGGCGTTGAATTTCCTAAAGATGCTGTAGCTGCAACAACCATTTTAATTTCCTCTCATTATTGGGGGGACAATTATCAGGTACAAAAATATTAATACCTGACATGCAGAAAGGTAACACAGAGTTTAAGAAATTAGCTGTGCAGTTAGAGGTCCTTTGCATCTGTCTGCTGATGGAAGGGGCTTGTAAGCAAGAGTTCAGCATTCCTGCTAGATTACATTTTTCATTGCTATTTTAAGCAGAGATTCGGTCCACAGAGCAAAGCTGCACCACAACCTGACAAGTCAAAATCCCTGGCAACTGTATTCCAGATAAACTAATCTTACCCTATGCGTTTTGCAAAAAATGTTATGTTCTACATGTCAACATTTCTCACTGTAAATATCTTGCAAAAAAATTCACTAATTTTGTATGAGATTTAATGGGTCTGGTTCTACAGGGCTCTCCTCCTTTGGGGAAGGCTGTACAGAAGTGACTTGTCTTCTGACAGCAACAGAGAACTAACCTTATTCTGTAAATGCAGTGCTAAACAGAAGAGTTATTCAACAGAAATAGCAAATAAGTCAGAGCTCCATTTAAGACAATTCAAAGCCCTAGGAATAATACTTGAGGAACCTATAGTTGGTGCCTCATTATTATTATTGTTATTAATAATAATAATAATACTTTTTGGCACTTTATCTGGCATGCCTTTACTCATGAGGCTACCAGAAGGTTTCTCAGTGAAGAGAAATGGGACAGATCATATTTCCTGGAGCTGTATTTTCAGGCCTTTTGCATACTCATCTATCAGTTATGTTCAGGTCGTATTTTTTGTCTCAGTGGCAGTTACAGATGTAATTGCTTTCTAAAATGGAAGCAGATATTTTGAACTCTTATTAGCCACAGAATCTGGCACTTCAGTTAAACACTACCCTGCCTCACACTTCACCTAGCCCAATGTTGAGCAATAAAAAATAATCCCTGTTTACCAGAGCCTTTTCCTTTTTTTTTTTCTTTTCTTTTCTTTCTTTCTTTTTTTTTTTAATTTGAGGTATCTAAGGATAGATTAATCTACTGAAATTAATAATTTAACAGATAGAATCAAACCCAGGGGAAGCACAAAATCTGAATCTACAGTATTCAAGCGCTGCACTACATCTCTATGGGGACTATGCCAAAGTAGATTTAGGCAACCACAAAGAGGCCCATCTCCTGCCCTAAAAGTCTGATATTCTAGGATGGCTGATAGCATCCAAATGAAGACAGACTTGGTGCACTTATTTGAGACTACCTGGTATGATTTTAACAGGTCTACACAACAGAGAAACCAATGTCTTTGTGCACAGCAGATAGAAGTTGTCAAAATAGCCTGGGTCAAAAAGCCTGTGTTTTAGTGACATACAAAAGAAAATGAACTGTACAAAACTGTGTTTTGCAGGAAAAAATAAACTGAAATGTAAGGTAAGAAACATCCTGGAAATTCAAATTAAATAAAAGCTCCAGTATTGTGATCCATCGTACCATTTCATAATTAAATGATGTCTTATAATTATATGAAATCTTCTTGTTGTCATGTGAAAGCCAGGAAAATCACAAGCCTACCTCTCTGTACATTTGTACGAGTGTGACTCCGGCCCACTGACTTCAGGGGAATAACTTCTGATTTACAGTCGTGTAAAGCAAGAAGAGAAACAAACCTGAACACTGGAAATAAACTTGAAGGTTTTGACAAAATATAATCCTTGACACGAGATGTAAAAGGTGACTTTCCTGACAAGAGCTTCCCAAATTCTTAATGGCTTTCTGTATGTAACCCTATCATCATTTCATCCTGACATAATCTTAATTAGTCTTAGTTCTACCACAGAGATGCCTACTGAGGCAGTTAGCACCATATAATTAATCAGATATTTTGCATGCAGCAGAGCCAGCAGCAGTGTCAACCTACTCATCTCAGTTAATCTAAACAGAAACCAACCCTGTCTTCCCCCTTTGCATGAACTAAAGCATGTGGCATGAATGAACATTCATGACTATTTCTTCTATGCACTGCTTACTGCCTTTTCTCCTTCTAACATTTGTTTCCTAAGGCATCATTATTCTCTGCAAAGTATAATTTTGTTTCTCTTTTGCTACTGTGAGAACATGCAACTTGGTATTTCTTGAAATTTCAAGTCTTTTCACAGAAAACTCCAGCCATTGAAACAAGCCATGATGAGATATTCTTGCTGCTGGAATTCAGAAACCTCACATTCCCTCGCTGCCTCCCACCTCTTTTCTGTGCTGTAGAAGCAAAGCTCCTCTTTTTAAGGCATTGAATTCTGCACCTGCACATAAATGTGCATTTAAGATGTAATCTATAACAATCAGTCATCCGGTAGCAACAGAAAATAACACACTTACAATCATATGCATATGCAACATGCACACACTAACTCACTGGATTCAAAGCTTCACCATCTATCTGGGTAATTGCAGTTCTAACTTTATTCTATTGTTTGAGATTTTTCTTTTTTGTCTTCATTGCAGGAACCGAACATTGCAGTATTTTGCCTGTTGTCACCAAGGGGAAAAACATGTGATTATACAGCTTGATGGGGAAAAAGAAAAAAAAAAATCACTGCTTAAGGAAAGCAATTTTATGAAGAAGCTGATTCTCCTAGGCTTAACTTGAAATAGTTCAGTAAGCAGCATAAAATCAGAAGCAGGTTTATCAGGTTTGTGCGGCTGTCACCTTTATTAGCAGCAAATGTAATGTTTAAAACAAGCCAGTGTCTTCCTTCAGAAGGAAGGAAGACTACTTGCAAGAATGCTTTGTCCCAGAACTAATATTCAAGGTAAAAAAGAGCAGTCTAATGCTTTGAAATTTCTCACAGATGCCCCATTCTGGGAATGAACCAGCAAGACAATAACCTTAATAGAAATGCAGTATTTAAATGAAGCAGTAGAGTGCTTAACGTGCTTTGTCTATAATGTTTATGCCCCAAAGCAGTTAAATATCTATGACAGAAGTATTAAAAACGATGACAGATGCAGTGGTTTGCTTCCACTGGTGCCTGAGCAGAGGCCTGCAGAGCATGATTCACTATCCAACACCAGAAGTCATCCACCGTTATTAGTGCTCAGGCTCTTGAGATGTTTTTGCATTTGAGGGCCTATCACACCACATTAGGCAGGCGACTGCAACTGCCAAATATTTCAGGTGCTGCCAGCCACGATTACTGCTCCTTGAACAAAGAAATATCATGTCCATTTCTGCATACCTAGTGCCCTTCCTCTCCCTCACATATGCACTGTCTTAATTTGCTTTTAATGCTGGCAAAAATACAGTGATGCTAATTCTGAAAACGCTGCTACCAACTCTGTTGCAACCAGACTAAGCCAACAGCAGCAGAACATAATTAATTGTTCATTTTTGATCTTGTTTCAGGAGATGGCAAATACGTTATCAAAGAGCCGCAGTGAGATCAGACCTCAAGGAAGGAAAGGCAGGACGGATAAGCCCAGTTCAACCCTGCACTTCTGTCAGAAACAACTCAAGCATCCTGTGAAGCTGACTGTGAGCACTGATGCCTCCTCCACCCCACAGACATGGCTCGCCCTCATTAAAGAGCCCTGATCTACATTTTACCCTCCAGCTACTCCGTGCTGTCACCTAATCTGGATTCCCTACTCTCTGATAGACCTAGTCTGGATGTTGGACATAACCCCTGGCTTGCCTAACACCCCGCTAGCCACAGCAGGTTCACAATGTGGTTTTAATTAAGTGGGTAGCAAAGAGCACGAGCAAGGTAAGAGGCAGAGGGCAACAAAGGTAGAGTCAGATTCTTGAGGCTCACTTCACTTGTAAAATCTATGTTCTAACCTATGATTAAAATCTTAGTATGAATAAGGCAAAATGAAACCTACACAACCTAAACTCTTCCAAGGAGCTTAGTCATCCTCATCAGCTCATGATTAGGCTCTTGTCAACCTGAAAATTATATATACTGAGAATCATAAAGTAATACAGCTTGCAGGAGACTTCAGAACATCCTACAAGACATTGTCCTGGATGGCTGATGCACCTCTTTCCAAAGCAAACTTCACTAGCCTTACTACCGCTAAGTTTTGTCAGCCTTGAAAACACAACATTTTCTTTTATCATGCACAGTAAGTTTATCACCTGGTTACATCAAACCTTCCTGACTCAAACAAGCAACAAGCTATCATTTTTAAATGGATTAAATCAGAATCATCCATGTCTGAGCAGTAGTTTTAAGAGACTGAAAAAAAAAAAGTATTAAGTTCTCCACACTTTCCTGCTTCGTTTCACAGCCAGTGCTTTCCAATACTAACAATATTCAATATTCAGCAATATTCAATATTCAGATAATTAAAAAAGAAAGGCTGAACTTATAGCATTTAGTGAATACTACTCTAAAATTACTTTTAACATAGTGCATGTCCTTATTTGGAGATATTAATAATCTTCAGGGGGAAAAGCACAGATACTGTCATCGTGACTGAAGACTCGATCTTCGTCAGTATGTAGCAGCCTACGGCATCAGAACTTTGTCACGGGAGCAGAAATGGAATCAGAGCTTCTCTGGCTCTATTCCTATGCTCTTGAGCTGCAGGAGCTATAGGAATCCCTGGGACTGTTAATCACAAAGGTGGCTGAATATATTGTAAGAAGGGCAGTGGTGCATCTACCTGGTAACAATAAAATGCTTCTTTGTAAGAACGGTAACCAAAAATACTCTTTATACTCAGAGCAACCGGCAACAGCTTCTCCAGAGAAACATTCAATATTGCAAAATATGCAACGTGCTCCGTAACTCTAAGGCATTGATTTAGATAGTGTGATTTGAGACTTTACACCACCTGCTTGTTCTACCAGCGTAGCACCCTGCACCTCGGCACCTGGTGGGAATAGCAACCCAGTGCAGTCGGGCCCCAGGATCCTATGGACTTTGTCCCATGACAGGAGAAACAACATTTATGTTCAGGAACGTGAAGAATTTGCAACACCATGCACAGCAGAGGGTCTCACTTAACAGCCTGCTTCAAAGTACTGGCTATTTATTTTACTAGGAGTCAGAAGACCTACCAAGCGGCTCAAGTTTATGGTTCCATCGGAACCATATATTCCGAACGGAATGTCTACACTGCTAACAGTGTCCTTCAAACCATCTCTTTTAAGACGATCATTAATATGAAGATGCCCTGTTTGCATTTGTTTCCTCAATTCTATTCCTTCAGGATAAACCTTTTTTGCCTAGGACAATCAAAATGGGCAATCTGCATCTAGAAACAATTTAAAATGTGCCACACATACTGAATCTGGCAATACTTACAACAAGTTATGAAACAGGGAAAAAAAAGATTAAAAAAGATAGTGCTTACCCCGTTCTGTGTCATACAGGTACACAAATTTTTCCCATTTATAGTACGTCAAGAGACTCAGGATGGCTCCTTTTAATGCTGGCCGCATCTGGATGACAAACTGCACATCTGCATCTGTTGGGAAGCTGGGTGTGACAAAGGACGTGTGCAGGGCCCCACAAAACGACGTCAGTGTGTTCATGGACATCTGGTCATAGAATCCAAAGATGGCATAAACTCCTCTGGAAAACTGTGAACAGACTAACAAAGAAAGATAGGGGTGTTATAATCGGGAGTACACTGAATACAAGTAAGTTTTCAAAGTGTATTTGAAGAAAACCTTCTAAGCAATCATGAAATTATTTTCTTATGATATTGCAGACAGATGAAATTGTGAGCCATTATACACCGCCTTCACTGTAGTTGTGAATACTACCAAATTTCTGTCATACTTAAGCTCGGTTGAGTGTACTTTGAACTGCAATTTGTCCTGCTGTGTTGTTATAATTCACTAATCTCTTCATATTCTTTAACAACAAGCACTGGATTACATTGCTTATCTGTAAAATACCATCTTTCACTCGAGTAGCACAGCGCACCTTAAGAGCTCAGTTAGCAGCTACACAGCAAATATCAGATTTACCTAAACATCAAAATGTTACAACACACTTTTCCTGGTATTCCATCTTGATTCAAAGCACCTAGATATTTTATTCCTTTAGAGTCCACAACTCTGAAATCTCTATGTGTCTTTTTCAGAGAGAAATTATCATGGCTGTTTAACAGAGTGCTAAAATCTTCAGAACCAATTGGAAAGTCTATGACTCAGTAATGGCAGCACAAATGAGGAACAAGCACTGCTTCACGGATGGGCGTTTGTATCCTTTAACCTGCCGATTTCGTGTCATCATTAACCATTCCAGTGTCCTGAGGAATTAAACTAGTACTAGAAAATAATCAAAAGGTAATTGAAGGTGGTTTGTTTCAAAAGGTACCATCATCACTGCAGGTGAAATGGTGACTGTTTTGCGAAAACTGAGAACATTTCAAGTTAGAAAAGCAATCTACTGCACGGCAGCTGCACTGAAGAGGTGTTTTTTCTTCAACTCTAGGCACAGAGGACACCTCCTGTGAGCCTGGGTTCTTCTAACGGAGAGATGGCATCGTGGGTGGCAAAGGAGCCTCCTCAGAGATGC
>JAVCKT010025774.1:11815-26721 GCA_032273925.1 Rhynchotus rufescens
AAGTACTGGGTAGCACAGCAGGCCTTCTAAATCAAAACCTTTTTGAACGGAGATGACCAAGTACATTTGTAAAAAACAAAGCCAAAACAAGACAAAACAAAAAGCATCAAGTAAAATAAAAAAATTCAACAAAACGCATCACTCAACCTAAAAAGTTCACTTGTCAAGAACAGGACTTTGCAAAGAAATCTTCAACGAGCTGCAGTAACCACTTTTGCCCCCTCAAAATGCCTATTTAACCTTGCAATAAGCAAGGGGAAGTAATTACCTAGGAAGATGACATGACTTCTACACAAAAATACACAGCCTCATTTTCAAAAGCACCATCGTGAAACACTTCCTACCATAAGGGCTACCATTCAGAATCACTAAAGCCCGTTAAAGTAATTCTCAAAAGGATTCTCCACAATACCAGCTCATTGACACAGCATCATGGATAACACCTCAAACAGCTACTCAGGTGTGAAAATTCAATTTTCTTCCTGGAGATCCAGATGCAAAAATAGAAATGCTATTAGGGACTTTTCTTTTAAGTGTTTAAGCCACTGTAGCAGGACACGAGCAGAAGTGGATAACAGCATCACGTTAACACGTGGTGGTGGTGAAGAGATGCACACGAAGCACGAAAGGGAGTAAGAAGCATCGGTTTCTGAAAGAAAAGTTTGCTCAAGTTCTCAACAAGAGTAAAGAAAAGATATAAAATAAGTCATAATACTGCAAGGCTTTATTCCCAGAGGCATGACTGAGGAATTAAATAGTGTTTCAAAAGTCATTTTGCTAAACTGTATGCCAGCAGGATATAAAGCAGAAAAGCTACCGTAAAAAATTACCTGCTGAAGTAACAAATAGAAGGCACTAATGTACAGTTGAAAAGAAGAGGAAAAATAAAGACTACATTAAAAAGGCTGGCAGTCTTCTAATCATTTTAGTGGCAGAACCCACTATGGGAAGAATTCCCACACTTCTTTGGGAATATTCACTAACTGGGACTAGTTCCTTGTAGAAACTGGGTGTCCTCATACACACTGAATAAGTATCTCGCAATCTCCTTTTACATATTTATTATTGACCTATTTTGGTAGCTTGCTGGTTTATAACGTGGATTCTGTACTGGAAGAAAACTGAGAGTCCACACTCCAGCAAATACCCAGAAATGTCTCTGGCTGGAATACAAGCAAAATACATTCCCAAAATTACCTGCTAAATCTTATTTACCCCTGTTCATGGCCATATTTACCAAAGATCCTTAGATATTTAACATTTTAGGGAGCAGCTTGTCTTCGGCGTCCACATTGCTTTGGAATATCTACATCTCAAGCTCCTTTACTTCCTTCTTTTTTGCTTAGGTTTCTCAACTATATATTCTGAATACACTGCAGGGTGCCAATTTGATGTTACTGGCCTATTTAAAGGGCAGGTAAACTTTCGTTTTTATAAGGAGAAGACAAAAGGCTTTTTATCCTGGTCCTAAACATTCAATTGCATTTCTGAACTCACAATTTTGTTATGGCTCTGCAACATCAGGTTTTGTTTACTCTGTGATCTAATTACCTATGTAATCACATGGACCTGCTGAATGTCCATGAACCCACGGGCATATTTTTCTTTGCTTTCCAAAAACCAAACACATCATTACATTCATTGTAATTGTGTTACCAGCCCGATATCGAGACATAGATCAAATTTAAAAGAAACAGGTGTAATGGCTCTCTAAATCCCGGTTTCACGCTCTGTACACAATTACTTTCTATTCGCAATCAGGAAAATCTCCATGTTTGAACATGAACTTTGCTATATTTCCTTAATCACGATGACTTTATATTTGTTTTTCTCTATTTGGAAAATGAAGATGGTCAAACACCCACTTTGGCTGTTAAGGAAGTGATTTTGACAAATCCTGATGCAACCTCATTCTTCAAAAAAACCCGAATTTTTCCCTTGAGCTATGTCATTAAGAAACTGTTCTCAATTACAGTGATCTTTTCTAACCCTGTGGACATGTCCTCATTTCAAGGGACACAACCAGGTCGCTCTACTACCTGATCAGATGTCGTAACCTCCGAAAGAGAAGGACAGAGGTATGAGTAACCATAACCACTTGGCTAAAAAACCTATATCATCCCAATAAACAGAAATCTCTGCATCTGTGGTGTCCGATTGCTCGGGCATCCTAAATACAAGTGTAGCAGAACGAAGCGCCAACTGCTGCTTTCCCAGCATCTCCCTCTGATCACATTATCTCACCACAGAAATTGGCCAAGATTAACCACATGCCATTTTTTCCCTCACTACTCAGACCGCAGAGAGGCTCCAGGCCAAAAATCTCAAAAAGATGCCCCATTTCACCCAAGTTAGTGAATGTTTTGCATCTGTTTAAAATTTGGTTTTGCTTTCCAGAACTATTCAGTTCTTTACTTTCTAGTGACTATTCCAGACACCGCAAGGTTGCATCAGCTCTGACATTTCTACTACAGGTTGTCCAGAAGCTGGTATCAAATCCCTGGCATTTATAAATAAGCAAATAAATAAAATCCTGTTCTTTCTATAAACAAATAAAGCATTACTAGGAACATTCATAAGCAGGTTTGGATCTTGCTTGTGTGCTGAAGAGGTGAGGGATGTCCACGAGAGGAGGACGAATGGACTCACTGACTGGATTTTAATGACCATTTCCACTGGACGGTGACAACAGTGCCCAACAGGGTGTTCACCACCGCTCTAGGTACCAACCGAGCAGCTCTGGAGTCTGAACCTGGGCTTACAAACACTACTTCTTTTATACTGTTTCTATGGACAAGTCATTTCCCTGCTGTTCATATCCGTTCCTTGGAAATGGGGTTTTGGGATGAGGTGCTGGGAGGAGCACTGGCACAGCCCACACGCCGCCTGCATGGCTGTCCAGCTTTGTGCTCTGCACTTGCCTCAACCACAGGGTACTGTTATTCCCTCCACTTTGCTCTGCCAACTGCCTTGGACACCGCACAACTCTCCTTTCCAAGCGAGTAACGAGGCTGCTCTGTGACAGGGTAAGAGGAGCACATCTCCAAGCACGGCCTGGCCGCTCTCCTCTGTGCGATGCCTTCCTCACGGCACTAACCCACAGGGCAGCACCGACCCCACTTCACACAGCAGGCACGCAGGCTCTCAGAGCAGCTGACTGCCTCCACTGCTGCCTCTTCCTTTTATTTTAACATTCTGAATAAAAAAGTGGCCTTTCCTGACCTTGAGCCCTGAGGGGATCTGCACAGCGGTGCCCAGGTGAGAGCCTCTGGGGACATCTGCTCTAGGCAATGGGACTCAACAATGCGCTTTAAAGACAAAATTGTCATGTTCAATATTGAAACTGAAGTGAATTGTGATTATCTATACCTATAAAAACTAACTTTATTGGTTAACTTATTAAAACACTGAATTTCGACAAGAAGAAAAGATTACACTTGTTTAAAATTCCTTCAGCTGAAGGAGCATTTCTGAAAACATCCATTTTTGAAACAGTTAAGTTTCACCTTAACTGGGAGGCTGGGAGTGAACCAAGGAAGCAACAACATGGAATCAGATCCACATCCTCCCTAGATGCCAGTCCTAACATCATTTCTCATACTATCTAATAAAAGATGTGACCTTACAACATTAAAAAAAAAAATCCTATGGCAGAGAGCAAACCAGAAGTATGAGCTGCAGTTGTTTTCCTCATTTAAGTCAAAAGACTTTTCAAAAAGTGATGTATTTCTTTTCATAAGAAAACAAAAACTTCAGACTTGTTATGTTCCAACCAGTGCCTTCTTCATACATTTACATATTCTTCAGTTTGCGTTTCTTTGTAGAAGAGCTCATAAGATAAAACCCAGCATGTTCAGGCACCTGCTCTGGGGAAAAAAAGCTTATTACTGAATTGCAAATGAAAGGCATAAGGATTAATCCATTCATATTTTAAACACTTTACTGCAAAGCAATTCAAAACAAATGCCCAGATTCCCAAACAATCTCAGGCCAAAACCCCATTCTAGACCAATTTTGTCACTCTGCCTTGACTCCATCCCAAAAATACAGTCTTAAATGACATTGTATTTATCATTCATTTTTCAAGACCACTTAGGACCCTTATGGCAATTACAGCTCCTGGGTGCTGGACAAACACATTACCACAACCTCGGTTTGTATCAACATGCCCAGTTATTTATGACATACAGGGCTCCACTCATCACATTTTATGTATTTTGGCCTTCATGTGTATTACTATTGTCAAATAAAAAGCTAACAATGTACATGAATTTGCTGCATGCTGGATCTATTCTTCACACTGATTGAAACATTTGTGAGAATTTTACGAGTGTATGAAAAATGCCAGCTTGCAAGCAATAAAAATAGGCCACTTAGGCTATAACAGTGCTAGCAGGAACAGTAACAGCAAGAAGTCCCATGCCTGGCAGAGGCCTGGCAAGAACTGCAGTGACTGCTCAACTTAAATGCATGTTTTGGTATTTTAAAAAGTTAGTTTGAAGTCCTATGTCTTAGCAAGGACATCATGTTGTAAGACCAAGATTTAGGCTGAATATCACTGTTGTCCTGAGAAAGGCAAAGCCAAAGTGTGCTTAGTTTTCTGAAAGATATGCCTCATCCAGGCAGGGACTGTACAGAAGGTAATGGGAGCGGCTTGGAATATGGCACGTTGCTTTTGCTCATTGCTGCTTCTACGCTGCCTGCAAAGGTAAAGCTAGTAGCTGGCCACGAAGCTCAAAATTCTGTTGAAACTTGGAAGGAATTCAAGCACAAAGGGAGCATCCTGCCCCAAAAACGTACCAAGTTTTCATTAATGTTTCAATTTTCATGAAATTTCATCTTACATACAGAAATGTTCATATTTACAACATACTTACGATGCTTGAAGCAAGTAGTCCAACATCCAAAAACAATGTCAGTCTTATCAAAAAGGCCAAATTATAAAAACATTTTAACTGTCAGTAGTCTGGTCTCACTGTTATATATTGATCTTTAAAATATCCAGGATCCAAAGTTCTACAAGAACATTCCCTTTGAAAGAATATTACACAGATTACCTGGCTGAATTTGAAGGCTAATCTACTGGAGTCTGAGGAAATCAAAATAGAGGTTTAAAGCTTAAAATGGATAAAGGCAAGAACAGATATAGATGTGTCAAAAAATTAATTAATGTTTTGGAGGATGATTTAAACAGCCCATTAAGTATTTGAGGACTACACTTAAATACATGCTAATCAGAATAATACAATACCTTGCATGGAGGGATTTTCTTTCCTCTTACGTACCAGGTAGTACCCACGACAATTAACTGTTGTGCGACTTTGAGGTGAGTTCAAGCTCTCCAATCAGGCAGCACAAAGCCTAATCCACAATATTCAATGTTCTGTTTTAACATTTTAAACCCACCTAGACACTGCATGAGGGTCTTCTGTTACAGTCCACTTTCCCTCCCCATGCCACCTCCTCTGTAAGCCGCAAGGCTCCTTACTCCTTGTTCTGAAGGAGAACAGATCAAATAAATACTGAGCAGCTCCAAAGCAGAGGCACTTAGGATGCTTTATAACATTACCAGAGGGCCCAGCTTTAACCAGAGAGGATTTGTGTCACCGGTGAGCTCTCTCCCTTGTTGCCTATCCTGGTCCTGGGACCAAGGGAGGTATCTGCAGGAGAAGCAGCAGGAGGTTTCTTTCTCTCTGCAGGCCATTAAACTTGCTGCTCGAATGAAGCAGAAAGGCCATGGGCATCTGTCCAACCTTCATGCAAGTGCTGTTTGACGAGGAGCTGTTTCTGCTCCGCTTCTCCAGGGCCACATCCTGCCAACAATGCAGCATCGCGCGTAACACCAAGACTCTGCTCCTAATAGCCAGCCCACGCTCCGACATGCTTCCATTTCAGGCACTGACCTCAAATTTAAGGAGACTTAAGGCATGGATGTGCCTCCCGCAGCCCAGGGAGCATGGAGGCTTTGTGAAAAGGCCTCGCCTAGTGCACATGCATCCCGCCTCACTCCCATCTCCTTAAAGTAGGGACAAGCTAATGCCTGCCCGAGGGACTCGCGAGAACCTGGCAAAGCTTCTCCCTCAGAATCTAAACATATTTCCAGCAAACGATGTTCATTTGTATTCTCTGCTTCATGACTAATGCCTGCGGAGTGTCAGAAGCATGAGCTGGAGCACACTGTACACGCACCACGAACACGTAACACGGATCGGAGCTAAATAACTCGTTGCCGTTCACTGCACCATCTGAAATGCTTTACTTTTTAAACTAAGCTGTTGTGCTAGCACGCTAAGATTATCAGTTTGCATGGCAGTTATTTCTCTGATTTTCTAAAGGAGTTTTTCCTAGAAAGTGTAGGCAAGAGGAATAATATGAGCAACTCTGTTCCTTCAAAAGTTAGAGTAATAAAACACAGTGACATCTAGCACCAATTAATTTATAGGCAGCCAATATACTCTGCAAATACGCATATTCTAATAAATGCATAGTAACATTTGATAGTTCAACATAAAGTTATGAGCATTTCCATGATTTTATTCAAAGCAATGGAAGTTCCAGGAGACACTAGCCCTACTGCTGCAGAGCAAAAGGACATGCTCAGGAAAGGGTTGCTGCTGTGAATCAGACAAGAACTGATGGAAAGCAGCAAATGCTGTTACCATTTTCAGAGAGGATGACATATATCACACATGTTCAATACCTTGAAGAAAAGGCTGAGAGAAGCACGATTTCGGAGGTACAAGGAAGGAATGCCACCCATCAGCAAGCAGCAGATGTGTCAGACTGAAGGTGCTGCACAAGGCTGGGCTCAGGGCACGGAGCAGCCTGGACTTGCAGCCACAGCCACCCACCAGTCTGAGGGAGATTCCCACTCTTGTCACTGGAGCATCCCCACGGAGCAGCTAGAAAGGGGAAGCATTTCACTAAATGAATGCTTGCTCAGCAGATCCCTTTCTAAGTGACTTCAGAAGCTGACTCCATCCTGTGCCACTGGGGTGAAAGGCAATAAATCAATGGCAGGCTCTGGCGGCGTGATGAAAGAGGAGCTCGATCTGCTGAGGTGGTGCCATTGATAGGCCTGTGAGGATATATTACATGGTATGAGGCAGAAGAGTCCCAACAGCAAACACAACTGGAACTGGGTAAAATTCACCACGAGGTAAAGGCCAGGATTAAGGTTGTCCAAGGAGGAGGGATGTAAGCCCCAGCACAGGCAGCCTCCAGCTCGTGTCCAGCTGGCTCTGCACCCAGCACACAGCGCTGGCTGAACGACACCTCTGTTTAACAGCAGACTCTACCTGACCTTCCGCAGGCTCTGCGGGAGTTTTCCAGTAATGCTGTTGCTGCAAGCACACCTTGGACTGGGGAGCTGGAGTTCATGTTTCCAACGTGTCTGTCTCTGATTACCTGAGTTTCATAGCGATAAGCAATTCCCACTCACTCCTTGTGCTGTCAGCTTATCAGGCTCCACATAGCTAACGCCAAAGAGGAAACAAAAGAGCTGTGAAAACTCGGCCCCAGCTGGCTAGCTTAAAGCTAAGATGCTCCTTAGGGGTCCAATGCAGATACCCAAAGTCATTGGAGAAGCTCCCAGACTTCAGCGACAGCAGGAGATGCCTACTCAATTTACTGAAAAAGCAAGCTAGAAAAGTGACAAAAACAAAATGCCAAAGTCCCTTACATAAACAAAAACAATTCCTCGCCCTTTCTCTGTGTCTTTCCCTTAGTTTTATTCTTGGTATCATTTTTCTCTGCCTCACAGTCCAAAGAATCCTTCCTCTGACCAGCCTCTTGGACTGTCAGGATCACATCTGACAATAACTCACAGCCCATTGCCCTCAGCTAAGCCAGTGCCTTATTTACAGAGAATGACGAGAATATTATTCTGTATAAATTATGCATAATCACTATTTATCAAGCTGGGTTAATTGGCACATAACAAAAGAGTTGTCTGCTGCACAGCTGAATAATGTTCAAGCCAGAACTGATGGAAATGATACAGCAAGAGCTTGATTGTGAAAGAAAAGTCACAGTGCTACATGTTAATTCTTAACAGACTCCTGCCCTTTGAAAGGAGGAGAGGTTGCCCAAGCGAGACAACAGACCTAGCTTGAAATTATTTGTTAATCTCCAAGGGGCTGGACAGATTTTCGCAGACTTCAGTGCTGGTTCAATTCTGCTCTCAGCTAATGGGGCAGTGAAGTATTAACCTGGTGGAACCACGTTGCTCCTCTGTGCACCACGAGACCCTGGCATGGATAAGAGTTTGGTTAATCACGAGGGGCAGCACGAGGCCCCTGCACAGAGAGGGGCAGAGCTCCTTCCTTCCCTATAGGGCCAGAAACCTCCTGCCAGCATCAGAGCAGCAGCCCCAGCAGTTCTCGCCCGACCCTGAGCCCTGCTGCGACACGAGGCTGCAGCAGCGCGGGCAGCACCTGCGCGTCTCTAAATGGGCGCCCAGCTCAATTGCTGCTCGCTCCACGTGTGCAGAGCTGCTTCCGTGACATCTGCAAGCCTTGGCAAGCCCTCGGGTGCCAAAGCTGCATGCAGGCGCTTAAGGGTGCGCTCGAGTGTTTGGCTGAGCAGGAGCAGACTGAGGTATGCACACAAGACGCTCTAACTGGAGAGCAAGGACCGAAGTGAAGACTAGACACATCCTGTGTAGGAGGTGCCCCTACAGGGCTGCACCCCAATCCCACTGTACTGGTGGTATCCAAGTGATTTGGTCTGGTTGGCATCACGACATTTCCAGATTGGCTGAGTCTCTCCCTGCCATCGCCTACTAAAATCTTGCCAACACTCCTGCTCTCCTGTGACTTGGCAGAACAGCCCCTTCTCCTGTCTCTCAATGACTTGGCTTGCTGGTAGGATGACAGATATGAGAAGAACCTGTAACTTCCAGTGTTACAAGAAGGAAGCTACTAGCCAGTCTGCACACTGCAGTCTTTTTGGTATCTTCCTATTCTGAGATCTTGCTTTAGTACTTTTTATTGTGTTTCAATTACAGGCTTGTTTTTACATAATCCTTCTTTACATGTCAATAAAATACATATTCAAGTAACTGATGCTTGAAACTTTTTGGAACTCCCCTCTCCCCAACCTGCTCTTCAACCATCTACATCAGACTATCGCTTTCTACCTCTTTCCTCAGCACTCTTGGTTCACAGAGGTGCCTCAGAGCTGCATTAGCATTCTTAACCCAAAGGCTCCTGCAGCATTTATTAGAAGCATCTAGAAAACCCTCCTCCAAGGGGTCACAACAGTCGATAAATCTGCTGCTGGCGCCTGTGTACACAGCGAACACCCCCGAGTCTGCCTGCGTCTTCTCCCGTCTTGATAGCCAAACCCTGCTCCTCGTGGCAGGAAACAAGCACAGATTTTCAAGAGCTGCACACTGTGGCCTCCTCTCTCCAGAAGCCTGCGCAGCGAATGCCAGGCAATCAATGCACCCCTGCGGTGGCTGGAGGAAACCCCCTCACGCCCAGGCAGAGAACAGGCCGGTGTCTGTGAGCAGCGGCTCCCCGCCGCTGTGCAGACCCAGCGACGCTCGCATCGCTGCAGGCACGGGGGAGACAACCTGCTGGCACCGACCAGCTTCGCTGCAGCAGTTTGGCTGACAGCTCTGCATGGCCGTGTGCTGCAGAAGGGCCCACAAGCCCACAGCTGCTCTGTGGCGAGCTGCAGGACAAGCTCCTCACAAGGGTGGCCAGTGTCACCCCGAAGGTCCTACTCCATTGCTGCTTACTCCTCATGTGCAGCACCAGCCAGGTCCAAGTCATCAGCCACTAAATTCAACCGCCCTGAGAACAGGCAGCTCCATTCCTGTCTCTCCCCGAGACCCCAGCATCTCCTTCTTCTTCAGACATTGCAGGCATCTCTGCATCACCCAACCTCCTTCGGTGCCCAGGAATTATCCTCCCGTCGCACGAGGATTCTCCACAAACGGGACTACGCAAAGCACCAAGAGCCAACAGGATGAGGGGACGATCCCAGGGCTCGGGCCCACTTGTGTCCCACAGGCATCTCCCTGGGGCCCACCAGGACCCTGCCCATGCAGTGGCACATGGACCTGTCCGCAGGGTCTCAACGCGCCACGGAAGACGTTCCTGAAACACCAACTTCCTTCAAACCAGCCCCGCCCTGCTCATGTCCCCATGAAAACACACTCGCGCACACACATACATATGTATATGTAAATGTCTACAGAGACACATACACCCCTCTGCCTCATGTAGGTCTATACATCTTATCAAAAGAGCATACAAGTACTGCAACGAGGTGAAGGCACACTAATCTAAAGCAAGATGCTGTAAGGAAGTAGTACTAGCAAGCAAGTAGTGTAAGGAAGTAACCTAGTACTGCTAAGTTAATGCTACTGATTTTTCTAGTCCAGTTTTCAAGCAGACTCACTGACAGCATACACCCTTTCAAAATGGCTCATCGACACATTATTTTTGCACTAGGAAATTTTTGTTGTCTTTGGAATAGGCTTGGTCAACTCCAGTAGTACAGCTTCTCAGAGTGACTATCTAAATAAAGAGTCTCTCCAGACTATAATAGAAAGTACAAGATGCCTCATTTTCCAAGAAACACCAGCAATGGGCACGGAAGACTTTTGTGGATTGCCTCTGTATATTTTTCATTTACATGAGCTAATCCAGGCCTTGCTTCCTACTGGCAATGTTATCAGCAAGATGAAACCTTCCTATAACAAAAGTAGCACAGAAGTTTGCAATGAGACAAATGAATTTGATAACAGAATGATTTTCTCATAATAATTTAATAAATCGAAGACAAAGATTTAAAGCCACCAGTGGATCTGCATAAGAAGGACTGATGAATTCACCAGCTCTTCACATTTCCCCAGTAATCAGCACTGCCGACTGCCTGGTAAATGGGAACAGATATTCAGATCTTGCTATGACTGTTTTTTACCTCTGGGGCTAAATTCACTGTTGAATAGCCATTAAATGGGAAACATTTAAAACTATTCAACATTTTTTCCTAATCTTTCCAATTACAGTGATATACTTGGAACTTCCTTTCTGGGTATGAGGATTGCTCTGAACCCAGAACACTCTGCATAGACACAAAGTGAGCTCTCGTCCTCTGTGGTTTTCTGCTAAACTAACAAGTTTGCCAAGTTTGGAGAGGAGATTAAAAAAAATGCAAATAGTTATATTGTCACTGTTTAAGTACATAGGCAATATTTCAGAAAGTCTTGATATGTACAGAAGACAAACCAAACAAATGCCAAACACCATGAACAGTAAATTCCCAGGGAGTTTGGGTCCACCAAAATCATTTGAAAAGAAGCGCCCACCACGCCAGCTCTCCACTGCTTCAGAGCTCGGTGCAACCTGGCCTGAGCGGAGCCTACTGAAGCCATCCTGCTAGGGAAAACAAGCAGAGTTTGAGTCACCTTATTCAAACTGCTGTTTATTTTCTATTGTCCAAGTAGTAAATTTGTGCCGTCCTGGGTCCTTTTTATCCTCCTCTCTAATGTATTTGTTTCCATCCTCAGTTGGATACAAATTCAGTTTTTAAAGATGATTTCAAAGCACTTCCAGGCCCTATATTCAGCCCAGCTCTTTCAACAATTTTTATGGATTTAACAGCATGCTTTTATACGTAATTCTTCCTCTCTTTCTTGTAACTGTATTAAAAAGTGAAGATAAAAAATGATGGAACTAACCAACACAGAGATGCAATCTTGCAACCAGTCAGAAATTACTGCTACATGTGCAAAATAAATTAGAAAAGAAGAAAGAAAATGAAAGGGAAGAAATGATTTTTTTTCCCCTTTAATCTTTCCAAGCGACAGTGATTTTGGTGCTACAAGTAGGGACAGCATGACATTTCCACACAGACTATATGTAATTCATAAATTCATTGTGTCTCTTTAATCACAGAGCCTTTGGGACTTTATGCTGTTCTAATCTATGTTCAGGGCACTAAAAATCTTTCATCCTTTCAGCATTCCTGTTTTTTACATGGCTCCAGATGGTGGCCAGCTGATAGGAGCCTCCTCTCCCAGTTCTTGCTTAGTCTACAGGAACCAGACACGCTCTGCACCGCTCCTCTTACTTTGTTGAGGGAATATGGGAACAGGAGAGGTTGATGGAAGCAGGATAATTTACCAGCCATGGAATATAAATGGAATGGAGCACTTGGAATATAAATGACTCTCTAGCTAAAAATGAAGCACGTATGATTTCATTCTGGGCTTCTGAATTACCATCATTTATTTGGCGACCACCTAGTTCTACACTAGTCTCAAATAAAGAATACCTTGTGACTACAACTATAACTGAATAATATCATAGGGCATATCACTGGGGCCTAAATGCAAAACACCAAGCCACCCCAAATAAAAATATTTCTTTTACCAATGCCTCCCTTTTCAAGGAAGGATCACTCAAACAAGAGTAAATAAGTGTAAGATCTATTATTTTCATGTCTATGGCTAAGCAGAATAAATATGCCATGTCAAGCAAATAAGTGCAACTAATCACACTTTACAGAGAAGAAGCCTTCTGAAAAGCTGTATTTTGAAGTCTATTCCTAAAATTGTTATACCTTAAAGAACTTGCACAGAGTCCATTATAACTTACCAAATATGGAATCCAAAGTGCAGTCAATTAATTAGACCCAATGATGTGAGAAATGCAAGCTAATTAGTTTCTTCTCCTAAAAGATTTATTCCTGAATGTCAGTTGTGGAAGATTTGGAGGGAACTGAGTGGGAAATCTTTACACGTAAAACTTTTCATCTTTATGACACTTACCAGGGATCAAGCAGTCGTATTGTTGCACAGCTGTACCAAGAATCATCACTGATTACAGTAATTTTACAGAATGATGTCACTGTACACACAATTTCAAAAATTTCACCCTCGATACAGCTGATGTTTGCACAAACAGAAGATGTGTATTTCATTCATGAGGCAATTGCAGTGGAAAAGAAAAGAATGTTGACACAAAAGAAAAAACAAAAGTCTTTTTTAAGATAAGGGAGAAAGGAAAACCAAACAGGAGAAGAAATGATTCAGGATATAGAATTCTCCCTCTAAAACAGCATAATCATGGTTTCTTTTTGTTTAAAATTTGTACTACTGCCAATGATTAGAAAAAAAAGTAATAGACAACAGCAGAAAGGTTGTTTGGTGAAGAACTTGGGCCTGTGATCAAGTATCTTTACGTTGTCCTCTGAAAAACAGGCTTATCTAAGCTAAGTAAGCCTACATCTTCTCTCTTGGAGGCAAGATCAACCATCGAACACCCCTGAGAAGAGCTACGTGGCTGATGTGCAAGGGGGGGACCACAGCGCAGACCGCTCCGTGCCACACAGGCTCTCACCCTGGGAACTGCTCCTAACTAAGATCAAAGCACGGGCCTGAATTAGACTCTCCAATCCTGTACTTTGAACAGCGCTCAACTGACTCTTGAAAAGCAAGCGTGGACATTATAAGAGAAAGACCAGCTCCAACCTCTGAGTTTTCTAAGAGGCTGTTTACCGAAAAGTACATCAAATGGTGAAGAAATAACTAAAGCTTTTTACCTACAAGCCATACATGAAAAGCCTCGCCACCTCTTCATACTTCTCTACTTCCTTCTCTTTATCTTCTGAAGAGTCCAGACAGCCATCAGATAGAATCCTCATCACCATAAGTGTCCTCATTATTTTTGGAAGAAATTATTGGCAGCACTTTAAGTATTAGAAGGAGACAGAATTATAATCACTGGGGTTTGTAGGTTTGTGCTTATGACTCTCAGCTCTCCATATGCTTACACTTGTGTTTAGCTTCATGGAATTAGTCCTGCTCAATTCTGATGAAGCCATTCATGTGTGCAAAGCTAGAAATACGTGCATTTGTGAGCTCTTGATTACAAACCAAAGACAAGTAATTACACTTATGTCTCAGGATAGAGAAACAGTCTTATCAAAGCTCCATAGAACAAATAATATCACTTACGGAAGACTACCCTTTCTTTATGATTTCCAGGAAATTTTCTTCTTTACTACGAAGCAAGCACCAAAAAGAATCAGTTTTCCATAACCAAGAGAAAGAGCGCACACATACGGACACACTAGATTGACTCACCACTGTACCTCGTTTCACCTCTGCCAAAACTGTCCTTGCTGCTGAGGAAACCAGACAAGCAAAGCTGTTGTGAACAGTTTACCAAGCAAAAATACCTGCTTTTCAACTCCCAAGTTAGCTTTTCTGAGTAACTCAATACTGCAGTTGAACAGTAAAACTTGCACACAGGCTTAATTAGAGGTAAGGAGAGCACCTACTGCTTGCATTTACAGTATATCTGGTTCATGAACAGCAAGAGAAAGTTCAACCTTCACAAGTGTTCACTTTGTGCTGCTCCGATGCATAATTTCAGCAGGGCAGGTTTCGAAAACAATTAAGCAAAGCCTTTTCCAGCTAAGAGGCCCCTGTATTTTGGGAAGCACAGTTGCTAGCGTTGCATCTTTGCAGAACTGCACAGATCTTGAGCAGCCTCCACCTGGCACTCGTGGTGCTGACGGTGTGTGGGCAGGGGGCTATTCCCCCACACATGGGGAGGACATGTATCGAGATACCTCCCACCGGCTTTTAAGGAGAGTGAACATGTAAATACCCTGTCCCATCACATGTTACATATTTACATACTTTATGCACCTTAAATGCTTTATTTCCAAAATTTGCTACAATCGCAGATATACATTAAAACCATATACCTCTCATCCTACAAGTTGCTCCTGTCACCAGTGTGCATCGTTCACATTGTTCATTAAATATCCCAGATCTTAATTAGCTTGGGTAGATATGGAGAAGGTGCTCTCATTTGAAAGAGTCTAAATTTGGAGTAACTGCTGAAGTCAATGGGGTTGTTTCAGATGTAAGCAAGTAA
>JAVCKT010025775.1:0-33017 GCA_032273925.1 Rhynchotus rufescens
CCCATGCAAACCCATGCACACCCATGCACACCCACGTACACCCATGCACACCAATGCACACCCATGTACACCCACGTGCACCCATGCACACCCATGTACACCCACGTACACCCATGCAAACCCATGCACACCCATGCACACCCATGCACACTCATGTACACCCACGCACACCCACGTGCACCCATGCACACCCACGTGCACCCACGTGCACCCACGTACACCCATGCAGACCCATGTACACCCATGCACACCCATGCACACCCACATACACCCATGCACAACCACGTACACTCACGTACACCCACGTTCACCCATGCACACCCACGTACACCCACGTACACCCACATACACCCACGTACACCCATGCACACCCATGCACACCCATGTACACCCATGTACACCCACATACACCCATGCACAACCACGTACATCCACATACACCCATGTACACCCATGCACACCCATGTACACCCATGCACATCCACGTACACTCACGTACACTTAACTGCCCAGCCCATCACGGCGGAGGAACTCGGGCGAGGAAGTCAGGGAGGGCATCCTCAACCCCAAATGCTGGCACCAAAACGGTCACCATCAGTCCTCTCACAAAGTCCAGCTAGCACTGCCAGGTGGCTGTTGGCGGGGAAGGCGGTGTGCACTGGGGTGCGTGAGTGTGTGCTGCTGTGTGCACCAGAAACAGCCACTGCTTGTCTCAGTCACCGAGGCCCCATTTCCAATATGCGCTCGCTTTAATTTGATACGGACCCTTAAACATCTTTATGGAAAGTATGTTCAAAGACAAAATATTACCCTGGGAAAACAGTGGCAGATTAATTAAAAGAGCTAAAAACACCGCTGGCAGCATGAGCGTTCAGCACGGGCCTGTGCCGGGCCAGGGGGGCGGCGGGCGCCTGTCCCGCCGGCGCGGGCGGCCACTGGGAGCCACGGGCGGGAGGTCCCGCAAGGAGCCCCGAGCTCTGCCCTTGGCCCCCGCAGGAGCGCGGGGCTGCGCCTTGCCGTAACGGGTGAGCACGTTATGAAATGGCTGGAAAATGATACATCCTCTATGACTGCATTTGAAGGGAAACACACTATATTGCTACTATTTTCATAACAAAAAAGTACCCAGCTCTAAGTTGTTTTCAAACTGACATTTTAAAATCTAGCAAAGGACCGCCAGTAAAGAAGTCCTGTTTATAAGCAGTTATCTCCCCCTTCATGATGGCATCAGGAGTGTGTCTGTGCAGCGCGGTCTGCCCCACAAGCAGAGCCCCGTGCAGAACCCGCACAGACCGAGGGTCGTCCCGATGCCCGTCCTGCCGCTGCTGCACGCGCGTGTCCCGAACCAGAACAACCTGCTCTTTAGCAAGAACAGCCACTTGCACCAGTCCTGGCGGAGCAGTGCTTGGCTCTGGCAGTCCTGCAGGAGAGCGGCCGGGAGCAGCGGGACTCGCCAGGGCTGTGTTGCTGCGAAGGAGCAGTATTTGTGTGTGTTGTGTGAGCAGCACCGGGGCTGCCGGCGCGCGGGCTCCTGCGCCCTTGTTCAACAGCAACGTGCCCTCCTGTAACGGCAACACACCCCTGTTCAACGGCAGCGCACCTAGGCTCGAGGGCAACACACCTCCGTTCAAGAGCAACGCGCCTTCATCCAACGGCAACGTGCCCTCGTTCAACAACGGCGAACCCTCGCTCAGGGGCGACGCGCCTGCGTTCGAGCTCCACGCACCTCCGTCCAAAGACAACACATCCTCGTTCACGGGCAGCACCTGCTCACTGCAGGGCAATGCACTCCTGTTCCGACAGGCGCGCGTCCCCGCCGAAGGGCAAGGCGGCGATGCCCAAGAGCAAGGCTCCCTCGCTGGCGCGAGGGCAAGGCGCCCGTGCGCTCCGGCGCGGCGTGGCCTCGCACACAGCCCGGGCGGCAGCTCTGCAGCGGCGCCCGCGCCTCGTCCTGCCGCTCCCGCACCTGGCACGAGCTTCAGCGTTCTAATGTGAGAGAAAAATCTAACGTGGGAACTAATTACTTTAATTTCATAGGATATTTGGCTCATCGTCATACTTGACAATTATTTACAACTTATATTGGTAATTAGAGGTTAGCATTTGTGCTGAAATACTGTAAATAGCTTTGAAGATACTAGCTAAACCTTCTAATTTTTATAGGAAATGAATTTATTAGCAGCTAATAGGGGAAATATTTATACTTATGACCTTTTGTAAAGCATTCTTTCAATATCTTAAATGATTGGTTGTCAGAATCATTTTTCTCAAAATGAAGTGTGACATTATAAATAAGCTCTTGAATTAAGCAGCATATTAAATCTGTGTATTCAGAGTATTCACTATTAATAGTTCTCATATATCATTAAGATTTTGTTGGTTCAGCTACAGCCAGGCAATGTCATATAACGTATTATTAATGATAATTTTTTGCGCAGACCTTTACGATTTCTGGATAGTTTCAACATCCTTCTCCTGATCCTGACGCCGGGTGCTCCAAGTTAAACAGCGCAGCACAAACTTTCCTGCCTTTTTTGGTAACTCTGCATAAGAAAGGGAGGTTTGCCAGAGGAGCCGACAACCAAGTCTTCTAAAATCATCTCCGTTAGATGATTTTGAGAGTGCCACTTTTTACTCAGCTATTCTGCTGCTTTCTTAAACATTTTTTTCCCTTCCAGTTACACTTCTCCAGTACATGTTGCTCCAGTTCTGCACGTGTATTAAACCCCAAATCTTAATCCATGGCATTCCACTGCTGAGGATCCTGCTAATAAGTATTTTTGCTACTATCCTAATATCCTATTTGTCCTGCTAATATGCAGTTGAAAAAGGGTGAAGTATTTTGCAAAACTTCCTACTCAGCGAAGCTCTTTAAAGGGTCAGGTCAGCACTCGGGCTGCCAACACCCCCAGGGACCACAGGCACCTGGGAGCTGCCCCTGCGTCCCTCTGCGCCGCTTCACCAGGGAGGCCAACCGGGAGCAAGGCGGATCCGGAGCGTGAACGGAGTGAGCGCTCGGCAGGGCCGGGCAGAAGGAGCAGGCTTGGCAGGGCAGCTCGGCCACACGGAGAGGCGCACGGGTATTCCTGCTACAACTATTTTAATCAGCCTTTTCTGGCCCATTCTGCACATAAGACACAGCCTTATGTGACAAATACAAACAAATACTGCTGCCTTTAGCTCATGAATCACATTCTGGAATCTCCCACTTGTCTCTTCCCAACCACAACATGTCCCTGGATGCAAATTCTCTTCCAGTACCTTCGCTATGTCTTGTACTGTCAACGCTGCGCATTGGACGGTTTATGCTGTGTGCTTTCCCTTCTGTTTTAAAGCTGCTGAAGGACAGGAGCCTGGCACTGGCGCGTGTACACACCATGCACCAACAGCATGAAATAACATGTGCACTGGCACCTTCCAGAGTCACCTTAATGGGGTCGCGCTCGCCGAGCTCGGGGTTACGTCTGCAGCCACCCGCTGCCCAGCACAGTGCTCCGCTGCAGCTGCAGGCCTAGAACAGAAGCTCAGCAACGGGATCGCTGCCCCCAGACCGCATCCAGAAAAGGCCTCTCTAGCCTGGCTGTCTGCGCTTGCCTGGGAATTAACCAGCGCTGCAGGGGAGGAGATCCAGGTGCCAGGAACCTCTCTGTGGTTGCTCCCACCGACTGCACCGAGGCCGAGGCGGATGCGCTCCAAAGTGCACTGAGATGAGGATGCAAAAAAGCCCCAACAGGTCTAGTTATGCCATTTTCCAACATCTCCAAATTTCGACAACCATAAGATGTGCTGAAGCTTCTTCCCAGCGTGCAGGAGGAGCCTGCGCTGCGGCCGAGCCAGGGCCAGAAACCCCATTGCAGCCGCCCGGGGCCCGAATGCCAGCACCCCCAGCACCGGCCCCGTGTGACGCCCACATCGCCCCCACATCGTCCCCATGGGCTCCGGCCCCACAATGGCGGGGCTCGGAGCAGCTTTGGGCTTCAGCAGACTCCTCAGCTTTGGGAATAACTCATTAATACTGAAATCCTCCAAGAGGGCCGTCTATGCAGTCAGCACATCATCAGAGAAAATATCCTTGCATTTTACATACTGGTTTAGAGAGCAGGAGATCAATGGACTAAAAATGACCTATTTCTAATTCTGGTTTTCACTTTATGATAGAGAGTAGCTTTTCTGATATTAAGTGATGCATTTATTCAGCAAGCAGTGAATAATATATTTATGATTTACTGGGTTCAAATGGTCTTCTGAAATGATGCAGTCTTTCAACACTGCAGAATGTCACGAGTTCACGCTGCGAGTTACTTGAAACATGCATTTTCCTTAAACAGAAACATTTACCCAGTTTCAGTGCCTGGATGGAGAGTGAAGCTCCTGTCAATGATTCAGAAGCCTTTTGGCATGCCAAGGTCCCCGCCACAGAGGGACCCAGCGCTCCAGGTGCTCTCCTACCATTCAGGACAAAAGAGCCCGTGTCTTTTTTTCATATGTTTTCTGAAGGGTGATTTAGGTGCCAAGGGCAGGGCAGGGAGGGCAGTCAGGAGCTGGTTTCTCTCACCCATCACATCCTTGCCCTGTTTGGGAAGAACCCCCACAGACTGGGAGGCAGAAGGTGCTTCCTGTGGGGCACGTGGCTCCTGCTGTCGCTGCCCGTGCTGCCCGCAATGTCTGTGCTGCCTGCGCTGCCCTCACTGCCTGCGCTGCCTGCACTGCCTGCGCTGCCCATGCTGCCTGCGCTGCCTGCACTGCCTGTGCTGTCCGCACTGCCCGCACAGGCCACGGGGCACAGGGGAGCGGGCGGCGCTGCCCGCAGTGCTCATCCAGGCACCAGCCACTGCTCCCGTGCACGCAGAACAGGTCAAGTCCCTCTCCCCAACGCCAGCTTTGGAACAGTGCCTTGTAATATGCGAAACCTTTAATTAAAGACGATTCCTCAATTACCCTCTCTGACCTCTCACTGTTACTTAATCAGCTGCATGGATCCAGAAGCATCTCCAAGGGCTCCTCGAGCCTCCTGCAAGCGCATCGCGCTGCAAGGGGAGCAGCAAAGAGCCCCTGCGCTGCAGCGAGCGGGCACGAGGCTCCGGTCGCCCTGGGGCTGCGGCAGCTCCCCCAGCTCCAGCACCTACAAGGAGGAGCAAATGCACGTGCAGGAACCCGGGAGCGCAGGGAAAGCATGCTGGCTGGCACACAGCACTGCTCTCCCGCTGGGAATAACAGCTTTCACAGGGCTTGTGGATTCACCTTTGGGACAGGGAACCTGCTCTGACATGTGCTCACCTTGCTGGCTGTCCCTTCAAAGCTATTTGTACACTTTGGTTTTAAAAAGAAGGCTTTCCTAGGTAAAGACATTTGGGGAATGTTGCTGCAGTATTTTTTGCTTATGAGTATCTATGAAGTATTTAATAACTTCTGTAATAAAATTTTACACATACACTTTATCTTGTATGTGCTACACCTTATGTACAAGGTGCATTCTTGTGCGCTCGTGTTTCGGAGCCTGCCTGCCGTGCCAGAGCAGCCTTTGCCGAATTTGTGCTGCAGAGGAGCAGGGCCGGGCGCTTGGCGGTGCCGAAGGCCGGGCTGGCGGGCGGCAGGAGCGGCGCCGCGCTTGGCCAGGGCAGCGGGAGCCCCGGGCACGGCGGCGATGCCACCCTGCAGCCCCAGCTCAGGCGGCGGCAGGCAGCACAGCACAACCGAGTAAGTGGCTGGCTTGAGAGAACAGCACAAATGAAACTGCGCAACAGAGGAAAAACTGCAATGGTGGTAAACAAAGCAGCAGCTACGTTTCGCTTTAATAATGGATTTATGCTGCCTTTTTTTCCCTTTTTTTTTTTTATGTGCAATTAAGGGAAGCTCTTGTGAACGCAGTGCTCTGCTGTCTGCCCAGCCTGCTGTATATTCAGATCTCCACATGACAACACTTCATGTTTATTCTGTTCAGATATATTCCAATGTGCATCTGTGGCTTAACAAGAGATCCCAGACAAGTCACCAAGGAGGCTCTGGATCTAGCAGTGAGTCTGCCACCGACAACGATGCTGAGCAGCACCGTCCTGCTGATGGAGGCTCTTTTTATTCTTAAATGACTCTCTCTGAGGTTTAATTCTTTTTTATGCTTTTAGCCTTTTTTCTATCTTTTAAAAATTACTGTATATACTGCAAATTCAAATATTTTTATGTGATCCTACAGAAATCTCTCTTGCTGATCTCAGCGTACACCTATGAAACTGCTTCTCGGGGTTTTCAGGTTGAATCTGTCCCCAGAAATCCTCTAAGATTCCCAAGAGCTGCAGCTTTTCTTTCCCACCCAGGAAGAGCCGCTATCTGCTCAGCGCAGGGCTGCCTGGGCACGCGGAGCAGCGCGGCTGCGGGGACAGGGACAGGGACAGGGTGGTCCCCGAGCGGCCCCAGCGCCGCCGCCACCGCCCCCTCTTCGGCTGCCAGGGCATTGGAAAGAACTTCTTGGTTTATCTTTGGCTGCTCCGTAGTCTGCGGCAAGGTGAGGAGTCACAAGGGTGGTGATGCGTCTGTAAAGGAGGGCATGGGGAGCAGAGGGAAGGGAGGGGGCCATGCTGCAGACCCCCGGGCTCGGCCTCACGGAGCTCCTCGCTGCAGGACGGGGCCTTGGCGCCTCCCCCTCCGCCCGCGGCCCTCCTTGCAGCTCGCAGGAGTCTCTCCTTGCTTATCTTTTTCCATTCCTCTTTCCTGAGGCTGCAGCCCTCTCAGGGTAGGTATTTGCTGTGGTCACCACAGCTTTCTGGGGTGCACTTTAAATATCTGCCTTTCTAACAGAGACAGAACAGTGTGCTCCTCAGGCAAGTTCTGCGCTGCCCAGCCCTGCACATCCCTGCGCTGCTGCATGGCCCTGCACAGCTGCATGGCCCTGTGTCACTGCATGGCCGTGCACAGCTGTACGGCTCTGCACATCCCTGCACAGCTGCATGGCCCTGTGTCACTGCATGTGGCCCCGCACAGCTGCACGGCTCTGCACATCCCTGCACAGCTGCATGGCCCTGTGTCACTGCATGGCCCCGCACAGCTGCACGGCTCTGCACTGCTGCATGGCTCTGCACCACTGTATGGCCCTGTACACACAGAGCCAGGCACCGGGTGACAGAAGGAAACCAGGCAGGAGGGTTTCACAAAAGGGAAGACTGAAGAACAAAGCCACGTCTAAGGCACGGAGGAAAGGCAGAGCGGGGAATGCACAGAGAGAGAGAGGCTCTGCGACAGGGCGGCAGAGGGGTCAGTTCCCGCAGAAAAAGTGCCCAGACATCCTTGGCAGAGGTAGGTGGTACTGACCTGGGCTCGAGACGGGGCTAGAGGTAGTAGGCTCAATAATTTCTACAAAAAGGGAAAAAGGAAAAAAAAAAAGAGAACATTTGGGCGTTAATCACATAGAAGACAAGTACAGCACGAGACAGTAAACAGGCACACGCACAGGCACACACACAGGTACAGGCACAGGTACAGGTACACGCACACACGCAGAGGTCCAGGTGCACCCACTGACACAGCTACAGACACACACACAGGCAAACACACAGGTACAAGTACACAGACAGGTACAGGCACGTGCACAGGTACACGCAAAGGCATGTGTACAGGTACAGGCACACACACACTCACAGGCACAGGTACACACACAGGCACATGCACAGTACGGGCACACACGCACCAACAGGTACAGCCACACACAGACACAGGTACAGGCACGCACAAAGGTACAGCCACGCGCACAGGGACATGCACAGGCACACGCACAGACACAGGTACAGTCACAGGTACAGGCACAGACACAAGTACAGGCACGCGCACTGGTACAGGTACATGCACAGGCACAGGTACGGGCACAGACACAGGTACAGGCACGCGCACAGGCACACGCACAGAGGTACAGGCACACGTACAGGTACAGATACACGCACAGAGGTACAGGCACAGGTACAGGCACGCGCACAGACACAGGTACAGGCACACGCACACGTGTGCACCGGCCGCCACGCCTGCCCTTTACCACGCCTGGCACAAACACCAAACAGGGTTTCACAGCGGACAAGGTTCCCTCGCACCCAGGGTAAGGACATATTAACCTAGGGCTTTTCATTGTAGCTCTGCTTTAAATTCATTATTCTGCATCTTCTTATTAGCTTTGGATAGTGTTAAGCAAAATTAAAATCCCAGCCCCAATCCATCTTGCAGAGGCAAGCTGCCATTTCACTGCAGCAGTTCAGCTCTTAATAAAGAAGATTTAACAAAATTACCAAGCTCAAAAGATCACTGCCCGTATCCTGACTGTAACAAGACACTAATGAGGGAACCGGCAGCCTCTGGACGGGGCTGGCGTGCAGCAGCTGCCGCCCAACGCCCCCCTCCTGGGTGCGCTTTCCTCCTGCAATTACCTTGCAGGCTAACACGATGCAAAAATGATCCTAGGGAAAACTGCAAACGTGTTTACCAACAAGAGAAAGTTACAAAGCTTCTCTAAGCACTGATGGAATAAAACCCAGATTTACAGCACTGATAATCCTGTTAATATAAATGAAGTATTTCAGTCTCCAAAATGCACCTGAAGTTTCGATATGTCTGTCACTGATGCATTAAGATCCTCACTGATAAACTAAGCTGCTGTTGCAAACACGACAATCTCCGGTGCCGCCCCACAGTTTATGCCAAGAAAAGCGGTGGGTGAAGGCGGGCATGTGCCAGTGCCTTGCAGAACCCTCCCGGGACAAGAGCCTCGGAGGCAGCATTAGCAGCAGCCCCGGCGCGGGGCGAGCTGGACGGGGCGCAGGAGGGCCCCCATTCTGCAGGGACAAGCGGATTATTCACCCAAACAGCCTGGGGGGACACGGGAGGCGCCGGTGTCCGGCTGCCCAGCCCGCCCCGCGCAGCCCCTGCTCCGGCTGCAGCACAGCAGGAATGGGAGACAGGTTTGAAAACACACCAGTATTCCCTGACATCACCACAGCGCTCACATGCAATACTGTGTTTCAGCACGAAAAGCGATGCTTTACAAGGCTCAGATGTAATTTAATGCCTTGTCCACTTCTCCATCCTGGTCCCGGGAAATGTAGCCCACGCTACCAAAGCTAGGATGAACAGGAACATCAAATAAAGGAGGGATTTCTGGAGCCCTCGATGTTTTAACACCATTTCCTGCATTTCTTCAAGCACTTTGAGGCCACATGTGAAATGACTCCCGCAGCAAACATGAGGCTCCTCTTGTAAAATGTTCCTGACATCCCGCTGCAGGACAGGGTGCCCACGAGGGCTCACCTGCTCTGCGCTCCCTAGGACCCACACGTTCTTATGAGGAGCATAAAATGCAGTGAGACCGACTCGGGAAAGACACTGGCTGCAGCGACAGGCCCACCTGTCGGGATGCGTTCCCGTTTCATTTCTAACTTTACCCTAGCTCGTTCTGGTGTTTCACCTTCTAGTGAAACCTCAACACACACTACATCACAGCACAGCTTTGTGACAGATACTCTATGATGCAGGTGGTCCATAGGTGCTTGCTGAAGGCACCGGGAATGCTGCTCCTCATGGATTTGACACAATATTTATAGACTCCCCGCATAATGGAGGAATTAATCACTGCTACAAAATGCAACTGGCAACCAAATATTAACATATGAACTAATTAAAAAGACTCTCATAACTAGTTTCATTTATGACCTTGCATAATTAGCGAGGGTAATTTAATCTAATCTTCTCTGGTCTGTATCAGCTATGCTAAAGATTAATGATTTATTTTGAAATAAAGCTCTTTAAGCCTTCATAAGCCAAAGATTGTTTGACTGCAATGATAAATGGAAAAAAATAGGTTTAATGCAAACCCTTTTGGGCGAAAGTGTGAGTGTATTGGGAGCAAGAGATGACCTTAATTTTTTTCCGCATCTTTTACTCCCCATTAATAACTTGCAGTTACAATCTGAGCTCTTTTACAGATTTGAGTGATTATACCTTAATTGCCCAATGATAGTTGGCTTTATTTATACAGTTTGATCTTTCATTACAGGGTGACAGGTTTACGGTCCCTCACAGGTACCTCTTTGCACTGCTGTTTAGGAGGGAAGCAGTAAAGAAACCCAGGGCGAGGAAAGCAGAGCCTGCAGGGCCTGAGGGGCCTTCCCCAGGCGGGCACAGCAGCCCGGGCCGGGCCACGAGTGTGACGGGAGCCCAAGGCTGTGTCCACGCTGCGAACGCTGCCCTCGGGGCTCTGACCTAGCGGTTCAACCTGTAACGCCATTCCTATACCAGTGCTTGATTCCTGTTTCACATTTTTCCAGAGAAAACATCTGATTTACTAATTTTTATGGCTGTTGAGATCACAATGAGTTGCAGGAAAAGTGACAAAGCAGTCCAAGTCCTTGTACTTTGGTCCTTCCTGAATATGCCTAAGCAGGGCCGCCGTGCACAATGCAGAGGCAAGGAGGTGTTGGCGTCCCTGCCGTCCAGCCACGCAGCAGCAGCAGCAGCAGCAGCAGCAGCAGCAGGGCTGTCCCGCGGCAGCTCTGCTCCCGAGCTCAGGTCAGCGCAGGCTGCGCAGCCGCCGCAGGGGGCCAGGGCCCTGCGCCCTCGCCGCGGGCCCTGGCCGGGCACGGGCACGACAGCTCTCCCGCGCAGCCCCTCGGCTCCCGCTGCCGGCGGGCAGTGCCCCGGGAATCTTCCCAGAGAGCGGGAATCTTCCTGGCTGCCTTTGCTGGGTGCCGGGCTCGACGTTCTGCTGGGGAGAGTGTCTCCAATATCAGTATCAAAACGGGAATGGCATCAAAATGACCATTAAATGTGACTGCAGAAACCAGATGTGGTGTGCGAGGGCAGATCAGAACCTCTGCGGCTCTACCTGAGCAGACAGCCCCCGGCGACCAGCGCACAAGCAAACGGGTAGGGCCACGGTCCCCTCACGTCCTCAGTGTGGATGGACAGCTAGAAAGTGGAATGGGACAGGACAGAGCTCACCTGTCACACCCCAGAAATGCCCGATTTTGTTAGTAAGAGTTACTTGGGCCATTTGTGAAAAGAATGTGCAGTTTCCAAATGCTGTAGGCAAGCGATGTGCAGAGGTAACGGCCCACAGCTCCGAGCGCGTGCCGGGGCTGGCACTGGAGCAGGGATCTGGAAATCTCTGCATGGCAGCAGCAGGGAGCACTGGAAGAGGCTTTCACAGGGAAGAGGGGCTGGCACCGTCCCTGGCAGTACGGAAGGGACGTGTGGACGAGGCGCTCAGGGACAGCGCCGAGCAGGCAGGGATGGGGTTTTGGTTGCTCTCAAGGAGCCTGAAGGTCTTTTCTGACCGTACGGATTCTGTGGATCTACCAGGGGAGCTCCATCTCGCACCGTCAAGGTGGACATGCGGCCACAGAGGCACCTGCAGCCGTGGGCCGACGGGACCCGGAGCTGCCCCGGCGGGAAAGGCAGCGCAGCCGGCACTGCCCGCGCGCCGCCCACCGGCCTCCTGCTCCGCGCGAGCCCGCACGGGCGCTGCCGCCGCGGCACCGCCAGCCCCGGCACCGCCAGCCCCGGCACCGCCAGCCCAGCTCCCGCGCGCTTCCAGAGCCCTCGGCTGCGGCCTGCCAGGTTAAAACAGAATGAAGTGTTTTGGAGGGCCTCAGCGCTTCTTTTACCTGCACAGGGATTGATCTGGGGGATTTTGTATCTGTAGCCATCAAACAACTTACATTAGTCACCACTTCTGTTTCTACTTACTTTTTTTTTGACAAGATTATTTAAAAGTAAAGCACATTTCCATGCAGATGCAGGAAAAGAGTGAGCTCTAAAGGAGCCACCCAAGTTAGAAGGAGAAAGTGACTCAGGAATTTGAGGCCGCAGTCACCCAACCCGCGCACGGTTCCTAACACACGGCCGCCTGGGTTCTGCACAGGGCACCCCTGTCCCGAGATGCTGCACAGCCCGGGGCCGCAGCTTGATCCTACCGACACGGCCGTTTGGGAGGAAGTTATTTGATAATTACTGTGTAATTACGGTTCAACTGATCCCCAGTGAACTGGAATCCACAGACAATGTCTATCAAATGAATCGTTACAAATCTCTATAAATTACATGGCAAGACGTGCCAACATCATGATGAAATTCATAGACCATCTTGCAGCCTCTACAAACGCAAACTTAATTGAGCTGCACATCTTTATCAGGAGTTGAAGGAGCAAATGATGAGAGCCGAGGAAGGCCCGAGCCCGCAGAGCCGCGGGGTGAGGGCTGCCTGCAGAGCCGCAGCCGCAGCCGCAGCCGCGCGCGCCGGCCGGCACCACAACCAGCTCTGGGCTGGCGCTCCCAGCGCGGCGCCCAGCGCCTCCCCAGCCTGCAGAGCCAGCACCGAGCATGCAGGCACGGGGAGCAGGTGCTTTTATTGCCTTTATGGGGAGCTGCTCAACACCAGGAGCAACCACGAGATGTGGGCTGCAAATGCCCTGCACGAAGGCAGAAAAGTCCAGCACACAAATCAAGGGGCTATAATAGACCACGTGTGCAGCTCAGCGGACTCACTCATCCTTGTTCAGATTTGCCCAGTTGATTTAAGGGTAACTTTTTCATGGTGAGAGTGCTGAGATGTAAAATATTAAATTAGATGTTATTTAAGCATTAGTGCCTGGCCACCAAGCATTCTGCAGAACATGGATGACTACTGAACAGCTCTGCTTCCTCTTCTGCTGCTTCTTCCAATGCAGAATCAGAGCAGTTTCTGAATTTTAAATCTCACTCCACAGCCTAGACTCTCCTTTAGCAGATGAAATGCACTAGGACATTGCAAATACTCTATCCGACTGCAGGCAGGGTACATATTGGGTTTGGGAGGAGAAACAGGGATACTAAAGGGTACAAAAGGCACCTAAACCTCAGCAGGATAACCCCAGCATTCCAGACTGTTCCGCGGGTACGATCCTGCTGCAATCCCTTTCCGGAGCCAAGCGTGGCGGCGCTGACCCTCCCTCAGGGGTCCCTCCACTGCTCCCCTAACAGGCACAACAGCCCAGCTATGTTTTAAACATGGGAAATCAAATAAGCCTCCGTCTACAAGAAGATAAATACGAGTCTGTTCTCAAATGCAGGACAGTAAGAATCACCATAAGGAAATCTAGGAATAGCAGCACCTCTGTGCGGGTGGCAAGGACGGCTGAGCCGGGCTGCCCTTTCATTAGCCCATGTTCACTGGGATCTATTCCCCCCACGTAATTAGCCCCACGTTCACCGGGATCTATTCACGGCACGACACGCTCGTGTCCCCGGCTCTTGGGACTACTCTGCGTCCTCACGGTGTGGCTTGTGGCAGAGCGACCGCCCCCAGCCTGGGGCCAGACCCTGTTTCCCAAGGATGTCCTCGCGGGGCAGGGCGCTCAGTGTGGGCGCCGCGTCCCGCGCGCAGCCCGGACAGCAGCCAGCAGCAGCGGGGGCTGCCGGCCGCTGGAGCAGCCGCGCGGCACCACAGGCCACGGCGCCGCTCGGACACTGCCCACGGTCCCACGGGCGACGCTGAGAGCCGCTCGGCGCGACGAGCATCGCGGGAACGCCTAACCCTTCCCTGAAAGGAGTTAAGGATTAGGCCTCCCTTCGGGAGCCGTCTGAATTCAAGGAGAGCCCTTTGCAGTTTTGTGAAACTGCCACTTCACTTTTAAACTTCATCCACTCGGTCATTCATTTGGAAAAAAAAACCCTTAAAAGAGACTTGCTTTACTTTATATAATATATTGCTCTAATACTATGAAGAACCTGGGTTACCAATAAAGTAAATTAACTTGCTGAAAAAGGTAAATCCAAGTAAAGCCCGAGTCGGAAGGGACTGAGGCTGAAGAGCAGCTGGCGATGAAGGCACGCACAGAGCCGCCTGGCACGTGAATCAGAGCTCCGGGGCCGCCAGGACTCTGCCCTCCTACATAGAGCCCGGCTGGGCCCTTGCTCCGTGCTCCAAAGCCGGCTTCTTCCACGTGGCGGGCACTTCCCTGTGGATGGGCAACACCATGGAGAGCTCAGCCATCGCAACAGCAGTGAGAGCGACTCATACACGTGCGTATTTTACAGTCTAAATAAATGGCAGTTCTATGGAACAGCCCCGCTCCGCGCCCGGGCACCTTAGTTCACATGATGACTGCTCTAAACATCCGAGTATTTTTACAGGCCAATGACTTATTGAAAAGGACTGCAACTGCAAGAGTTCCTTACTGCACAGTAAAATTTAGATTAGTCTTGCAAATCATTTTAAAGTAGTGATGGCAGCTTTGTTACTTGTAGTAATATGTTGGGGAAAAAAGGACATTTCTGAAAAAATTCAGCACAGGTCTTTGCACCAAGCATTTCAGCTATTATGAGCAATACCTAAGCATCTGCTGCTAAGGTTTTTCCTCTGAGGTTTAGACAAATCCTGAGAACAGTAAGCTTTTATAAATCCCTAGTTTATTATATGCATATATATATATATAAACACAGTCTAAATCTTGACACATAGAACTGCAGGTGTAATTAAGGAAAACATAGCTGGAGGTGTCTCCATTAAAGGCTCGCTGAAATCCCAGTGCTCGGTATGGGCTGATTCAATGCTGGGGTTAATTAGTGTTTATGCTGCAGCCTCCTTAGGAAGCTCGCTCACAGGTTTAACTCTGTGCATCTGCTCTTGGCGCCCTTGCATGCAAACGGGAACGCCGTCTTTCCTGGCTTTTGGCAGGTCACAAGCAGTCAAGCTGCTGAGGAGCACAAGGCGAGTGCCAGGACAGATCCATAAACTCGGCGCAGATCCTCTTGGATCCCCGCTCCTGCGAAGACCGACCCCAGAGGCCTCTCGCAGGAGGGGTGCCCAGCTTCGCCTGGTCTCTCCAGTCCCTCCTTCTCTACCCAAACTCTCAATGGAGCAGTTCCCCCAGCCCTCGTTTCCTCCCACCTCTTCTGAACCTGCCCTGCTCATCCTGCAAGCGCCCCAGCCGGGTCTGCAGGCGCATTCCCGACTGCGCTGCGGGCTCTGTGCTCACCAGCACGTTACTGCACTCCTAGCTCTCATCCCACTGGCCAAGCAGGTTGTCCTTGGGCTTTCCAGTTTTCCAAAAAGCTAATTTAGTGAAGTTTTTGACTCACTCCATAACAGATAGAAGCATGGCTTGAGAAAGAGCTGGGAGCATTAATTTTCCAGCCCAAGCCGGCCATGGGCAGCCCCTGTGTTCATTACTGGGTTGGGAGTAACTTCCACAAATGACCTTGAATGTTTAATCATCATCATTACTGGTACTGGAATGAAAATGGAGATGTGCTTCCAGACGTGTAAATTAGAATCTCTCTGCTTTACTCGAGGTCAGTACAAACATGTATTTAAGACTCCACAAGTGGGTGGCTTGGGAAGCGAAACAAAAGCTGGACAAAACACACACCGACGTATCGGGTACCTTCCCTGACGCTCACTGGGCATCCCGCTCGCCCTGTTTCCGCAAGGAGGATCAGCTCTCAGGCTCCGGGCCCTCCTGCCGCCGCCGCAGAGCAGCGTCTGCCCAGCAGTGGAGGCGCAGCAAGGCCACTGCAGACATTTTAACGGTTTCCACCCAGAACCCCCCGGACCTTCCTGTTCCAGGGATGTATCCAGTGATACACCCGCTATCCACAGCGTGACTCAGCAGCATTGTTACATGTTCTGTGCCATTTATAGTGGGTTAATTTACTGGTTTTGAGGAGCCCGCACATTCCCGGGACTCCCGCGGGCGCCGCCGCTCCGCACCCTTCCCCGCGGCTCCGCACCCTTCCCAACAGCAGCACCCTGGCCAGCGCCCGCGCGCCGCATGCCTGCAGCGACTGCTTTAAGCAGGCCTTGTTGTAAGACATCAACGTCTCATTTCTAACTTTTCATGTCAAGTAACATGCTGATGAAATTATTTTTACAAACCTATATTTGAAAACCTTATGTAGCAATTAACCATTAATTACTCTACTGTTCCTCCACACACACCTGAATCAGAGCATATGTCAAGCTCTCCGTGATTGCCAACAAAGTAAAATCTAAGTAGCTTCTTACAAGATGGAATTCACTCTGAAGTATTAAATATTTCGTCTTTCATTTGTCACTACTAAGGGAGTTTTCTGCAAAGAGAAACTCTCCTTCTAGATCATTTCAGTGCAAGCCATGAGTGAGGAAAGGTGTGCACCCACAAACTGAAGGATCTTAGCTACCATCTGAAACACAGATCAGCAACTTTTGAAAACAAATGCTTGTTTTCATGGAATTTAGAAATAGCATGAGGTGTTTTCTCATGGCCTTGCAGTCACAACCTTGTGTGTCCAGCAAGGGCAGCAGAGCCAGGCTGCGTCCCCTTCCTGTCTCCCACCTCCCTGTGACGTTTAACATCGCACTGGTGCTTACAAAAGAATAACAACTCTGTCCCATATGTTCTAGGTTCTCTTTTGGCCTTACAGCGAGCGAAACACAGAGAGGTGAGCGCTGAATTTGAGCTGCGTGCAGCTCGGCCAGGCGGCGAGGCCATCGGCGAGCGCCAGGAGCCCGCGCTCGCCGTTACAGCTCTCTCCAGGAGGCCGCTGGAGAGCCCGGCCGCGCGAGCTCGTGCTGCGGTGCCTCCGGCGCCTCCCTCTGCAGCAGCCCCTCGGCACGCGGCGCAGCGCGGGGCGACCTGGCTCGCGCCGCGGCGGCGCTGCCGACCGCGCGTACTTACGGTTCAGAGGCAGGCTGGCATTGGTGGTGCCGAGCTTGTTGGCAGCGACACACGTGTAGTTGCCAAAGTGCTCCTCTGTCACATTGGTAACAGTGAGAAGGGATCTGGTGCTATAGTTTTTAATAGTAATTCCTTGCTGGCCATTGATCAGCCTAGAAGGCAAAAAGAAAGTGGGGGTGACGGAGGGGCAGGGGCGGGAGGGCCGAGCGCACGGGACGTGGGGCTGGCTTCACGGGGGACACGGGCTGCTCCTGCCATGGAGAGCACCATGCTGCCGGGGGAGCACTGCTGCTCACGGTGCCTCCCAACCCTACGGACAGGGAGCTCTGAACTAAACGCACCACCTCTATTAACACACAGGAACACAGAGCCGTGTATCCCTTGGTGAATGCCAGCTGTCAGCATTCTTCCTAAAACTACGGCAGGTCCGCCAGGATTCACTGTGCTCCAGTGTACTGTGTATCGAACAGGTTTTGTCACTGTATGTTTCCATTTCATGAGAGTATCAGCCCCGTGCACCCAGTCACCACCACCCTGCGCTTGTGCCTGGGCGCCCGGCCACCTCCATCCCTGCCCTTGTGCTGCTGGACCCGCACTGAGTCCATGTGCCCTGCGCCCTGCGCAGTAGCCCTGCACACACACTGCAGCCTGGCTGCACCACTGCAGCTGCAGCAGCCCTGTGTGCTGCAGCCCAGCAGCACCACGGCAGCTGCAGCACCCTGCACACTGCAGCCTGGCTGCACCACGGCAGTTGCAGCAGCCCTGCACACTGCAGCCTGGCTGCACCACGGCAGCCAGCCGTGCAGCCCAGCAGTCCTCAGCAGCACAGCCCTAATCTGCACACCAGGCTCTCAGCACCGCTCCACCATGAGACCTGTTTTCCTACAGTCTGGAAATGGTGGGTTTTGTTCTTACTGGACACAAAAGGTTTCGTTTTTCAGACACTAAACATGCACTTAGGATTTCAGATCTAACTCTCACAGCTCATTTACTCAAAACTTCAGCTACACCCAAAGTAAGCGGGTCCCAATCCAAGGGGAACCCATGGAATTGGATTCTGTGTGTTCTCCAGGGGAAGGGCAGCACGACATGAGCTCCCACATATACACTGACATGCACGTACACTGCACATTTAGTGCTGCATTCACGTGCCAAGCAGGGGCTGTGCAGGGCGCGCTCCACAGGGAAGCCACACGGGGAAGCTCATCCCGTCCCCCTTTGCCTGGAGTGGGAAGCAGCTTCCGAGCTTCCTGCGGGCTGGTTTTCCAGCTCCCAGTGGCAATGGGGAAACCCTGAGGGAACGGATGGAATGAATGATCTCCTCTCTGCTGTCACGGCAAGCACTGGGGCTCAGAGCTCTGCTGTCCTTGCAGCGGCAGCTTAATAAAAAATGAGATGTAACTGCACGCTCACCAGCACGAGCCTGAGCCACCCACAGGGAGGACGTCCCTCCTACACAACACATCCCTGTGGCTCCCAGCACACCTGGGCTGATCTTTGGAGCGAGGATGGAGACATGTTTCAAGACAGGAAAGAGCTTCCGAAGGTCCCATGGAGCAAAGCCCCACTGCAAACCCAGCCCAGGCAGCAGCGCTGCAGCCACCCAGCCTTGCTGCAAACCCAGCATGGGCAGCAGCGCTGCACTACCCAGGCCACGCAGCCCCACTGCAGCCTCAGCCCGGGCAGCAGTGCTGCAGCTACCCAGGCCATGCAGCCCCGCTGCAAACCCAGCATGAGTGACAGCACTGCAGGTACCCAGCCTTGCTGCAAACCCAGCTTGGGTGGTAGCGCTGCAGGTATCCAGCCTTGCTGCAAACCCAGCCCGGGCAGCAGCACCGCAGCTACCCAGGCCACGCAGCTCCGCTGCAAACCCAGCACGGGCGGCAGGATGCGGCGGCGCTGCCACGCACTGCAGTTTGCCTGCAAACCCCACTCACGGGGTAGCCAAGCCCTTCCCAAGTAGATCCTGCTGTTTGGCTGAAGCTGCCAGTGCCCTAGGGCTTTTCCCTGCCAGGGCCATAGCTGCCATGGTGCCTGAGCCTCGGGCTGGTGCACGCTCACGACGGTGGCACTTGGCTGTCCCCCGGGGCGCGGGTGGTGCGGGGAAGCACGGGGCCCTGCACCGCGCAGGGCGCTGCGAGCGAGCGAGAGAGCGGCGACCGCGGGCTACTTACTTCCTTTCGCCTTTGTACCACTCAAAGGCCGGGGCAGGAACTCCTGCACCTTCACATCTTATCAGGCCATTCCCTCCAAGCATCACACCACTGGACTTAAGTTCCTGAATTGTGGGGGCAACTGAAAAAAAAATTGTAAAATAGATATTTGTGTGTAAATTAAAGCTTGTTCAGGGCCACTCCTTGTCAGCGCGCCGCACGCCACGCTCGGCCGGGTGCCTCAGCCAGTGCCGCCTGCCTTCAGCCACGTTTCCTCCCAGCGCGGTAAAAACGACCTGCACCACGGGCTTGCATACACATCTGGGACAAAAACACAGCTGAGACATGAGGAAATATTAAACCCACATTGAAAAACGACTTCTTGCTCCGTTCTGATTATCCTCCCGACAGCACAGAGGCGCCTCGGCCGCCCTCGGGCACACTTACCTGCCGGCCACGAGGGAGGCCCGGGAGCAGCGAGCGCTGCCGCTGCCGCCCGCACACCGACTTGCTCCAGCCAAGATGCCCTTTGCTGGTGCCACGTGGCACACACGTTAAGGTCACAGCCCGGGGAAGTGCGGAAAGGGCCGGCTGTCGGCTCCTGCTACCGCAGGGACGCAGCCACACGGGGCAAACGAGACCCAGGCAGATCCTCAACAGCGGGGCGGGCAGAGGGAAGGCTGGCCAAGGCCTTGCCTCCTCCCTGGAATTTGTTTAAGAACTGCTTTTTCCAAAAAGTAATTGGAGTGCATTGGAAAAGGCTACAGAAACAAAACGGTAGGGCTGGGAGACACCCATCCGGGTATTTTTCCTGGCAGTTCCCCAGCTGCTGCTCTCAGGTGCAGGTCTCAGGTGCTCTCAGGTGCACTGGGAAGGGCAGCTCCGGCCAGGTTGCTCTGCACCTCCAGCCTGCGAGCCACCCGGCTCCCCGTGCCGGCCCTCGCGCTCCTCCCGGGATGCGCCGCAGGCCTCATTCCCGGGATGCTCCAGGCAGCCTCATGTGGGATGAGCTGGGTGGCCTCTCCCGGGATGCGGCAGGATGCACCACGAGGCCCTGCCCGGCTCCCGCCCGGAGCTCCCCGTCGCTGCCGTGTCTGGAGCGTGGCTCGGAGCGGTGCCGGCAGCGCGGCGGGTGCGCGGCCACGGAGAGCGCGAGGTGCCTGCTGGCTCAACAGCCTCCTCTTTTAATGTCTTAATGAGCTTTGGGACTTCTATGCATATTAGTTTTGTTGCCCTAATTACTCATTATAATTCTAATGTGCATTTTATATTTAATTACAATGCTTATAAACATTCGGTATGGACAGTAAATTATTGTAACGAGAATGTGCATAATTATTATGAGCTGAATTTATTAACTTTTTCACTAGCATTCAGTGATGGTAACTTTTGATTTCACCTTTGTGATTAACCATATTGTCTGATTAAGCTAACATTTTTGTGGCATTCATTGTAAATGTCAGAAGAAGACTCCTGTTTCCCCACTTTCATCACATTTTAATCTGGCGTCCTTGCCTACTCTTTTGTTGGTGAAATGGTCTCTAACGTGTCAAACGGAGACCTCCACTTAAGCGCACAGGCTTCTAAGCTCTGCTGGCTTGGGAAACCAGGCACGGGGAACTTCCAAGGATTTACTTTGTGCTATTTGTTGTTGCTTAGCAATACAGTAGCTATATTTTCCAAGTGCAACAGCATTACATGCACTTTGCCTTACAGAGATGGTCTTCCCAGTAATCCGCAGAGGCTGGAATTTCCCCGGCTAGCCTACTTGGAGCAGAGGAAGCTCCGCGGCCCCCCGATTCCTGGTGTGTTCCCAAGCGCCTGTCCACGGCAGGGATGGAGGGTGTTGCAGACACCCCTTGGAAGGGCCATGGTGCTGAATAATTACAAGTGATTATTATTTTCCATGTCTCCCTGGTGAGTCACCCCGAAGCGCCGTGCTCAGCGGGGCCGTGCGAGTGCTCGGTGCGAGTGCCCGGTGTGCCCTGCACTGTGCACAGCCCCACAGGGAGAACGCAGTCGAACACGGAGCTGGGGGCAGCGCGTGGCGCCCGGGGAGCTGCTCCCCGGCCCCGTGCAGCACGGACAGCACTGCCGAGCGAGCAGCGACACAGGGAGCCCCGAGCACGCAGCCCAGGGCCTGGGGGACGAGCAAAGGAGACACAACGCGGCGTCCAGGGCCGCAGCAAAACCCCCGGTGTTGCACCGGGAAATGCAGGCAGGCTGGCACGCGCACATGCGGCTGGGAGAACAACCGCCAGCTCCACGTGGCTCTGCCATCTGATCCCACATTACTGCTCCTTCGGTCTATTCAACCTCCCCGTTGTCGCAGAGTTCCCCCGGGCGCTCCAGTTAAGGCCACACAGTGCACGTGCTGGGGCCCGACTGCCTCCCTGAGGACCCTCCTCCTCCTCAGTGGGCCCGGGCAGGCGCTCAACACAACCCCCTGACGCAGCGAGGACGGCGCCGTGTCCGCCTCGCTTTGCCCCACCGGAGCTTCCTCCAACCCGCCGTCAGCCAGTGCGCATCGCCTCAATCTGACTGAAGGCAAAGGCTTCATATTGACTTTGAACGAGGCCTACAAAGAGCTACAACAAAAGAGGATTTCAGGTTTTCAAAAAAAAAAAAAAAAAAGGCAAAAAAGCTCCCTGAAAGAGAGCTAGTGTAACAAAGACAACTGTTGTCACCGTAATGCCTCCTTTCATACGCCACTGCTCCCACTCCTGCAATTTGAGGGAAAAGTTGTCATCAATACTTCCTCATCAGCAGAGACTGACTGAGCAGCTGTAATTACCTGAGTCGAAAGAACAAATCTCTTGACATGAAATACGATGGTATTGACACCGAGCAGCGCCGACCTGGCCTTGTTTGGGCTTGAGATGCTTGCGGAGGATCTGTCAGCAGCGGGGACTGGGCTGCGAAGTGGCAGGTGAGGAGACGGCAGAACCTGCGCTCGCAGCGCAGCGCGGCTGCGCACCCCTGCACTGCAGGAGGGGCCCTGCACCCCAGGGGCACGGAGGAGACAGGCAGCCCCACACGCAGCCCCACAGCCTGCTGCAGCCGCTGCTGCGAACCTGCTATTTCTCTTTACTCTTCCCCTTCCTCTGAAGAAGGTCTAAAGCGAAGGACCGCAGCAAATGCCAGGATTTAATAAGCATCTCCTGGCAGGAAGGCTAGGCAGAAGGTGAGGCAAGGCAAGCTGGCAGTCCTCCAAGGAAGCCACGTTTGGGACACAAACTCAACGTGTCTCAGTGCGGATGAGAAGCGCAGCCTCATGGCAACAGCTTCCCCAACAGCCTGGCGCTCTCGCCATGGCCATTCTGTCTTGGCCGCATTTCCCACACCTGCATCTGCAAATGTGGGATGTCAGAAGCTTGTGGGTGTCGAGCAAAGACACCTACTGCCTTCCCCCGTGCTTCACGGAAAGGAGGGAGCCAAGAGGATTTGTTCCTGACAAACTCCTGCCAGCTCCTGCCCCTCTCTGAGCAGCCCCCGGTGCTAACAGGCGTGAGCAGCCCCACTGTACTTCCGACTGACCACTGAGTGCTCCCGAACAGCCGCCACGTGCGCCGCCTGTTCCCTGTCCCGACGCAGCGTGCGCAGCCTCTCAGCGACGGCAGGCGCAGCGGCGTTGGCTTCACACCCGTGCTGACGAAGCCCACGGGGCTCCCCGGACCGCTGCAGCTCACAGCTCGCTCCTGGCAGGCTGCTGCCGACCCGCACGGGTTGAGTCTCTGCCGCGCGCGGCCCGGCAGGACGGGCGCCCGCACCGAGGAGCCGGGACCAGCACCGTGCAGGGCGGCACCGCCACGGCGGGCGCGCTCGCTGCGGGGCGGACACCTCTCTAAGGGGCAGGCGTGCTCTCTGGGGCAGGCGCATTTTCTATGGGGCAGGCATGCTCACTGAGGGGCAGCTGCTCTGTCGGCCTCTCCTCTGCTGAGGCCCCAGCTGAGCTACCAAGCACGCACAAGCAGAAAGAACTGGGATTAGCTGAGCTTAGAAAGGCGACTTGCTGCAGATCTGTTAAATCTTTAAGTATGTAAGAGACTGTGGAAGAATGACAGCAACTCTGCGCCAGCTCCTTCGCGGGCAGGACAAGTGATAATAAAACACAATCCAGCTAGGGAGATTTGGACTTGCTAAGCCGAGCTCTTGCTGGAATAGATTGCTTACAGACACAGTTGAGTCTCCCTGATACCAGCTTTTGGTTCTTTTTAAATGCGGTAACAAGTATTTGAATAGCAGAGCTGCAGCTGTGTTTGGACAGCGGGATGAGCCTGACTCCTCACCTCCTCCTCGGCACTGCATTCTGTGATCCCCTAGATCCTGGGCTTATTAAAGTATCAGAAACGTCCCTATAACGACAAATTCCTTTATTCAATTCTGCCAATACCAGTGTGGTCTGTGAGGCTGGATACCACTCTAGCACAACTGGAAAAACACTAATTATACTCTTCCTGCCTTCTAACAGGAATAAAATCATCAGGTTCCTGCTTAACTATAAAAATGGCATAAATACTGAAAGTTGATTTGGAATTCAGAATAAAAAAAGTGTCAGAAAGAGAACTTTCTTGCAGAAAACTTACAGTGTGCACCTTGGATTTGATTTGATCCAGCCTACACGCACAGCAAAGCAGTGAGGTGTGCTCACCAGCACGGCGCTCCTAGGGACAGGGCTCATTACTGCTGTATAATAAATGGAAGCATAAGTCAGCGTTAGCACCGAGCAGATTGTTTGGGGTTGCAAAGACAGCAGCTGTCACAGTTTGACAGCTTTCTTGTTAGTGAATCAGCTTTGCTGACAGTCTTTTTGATTGAAAACCACTGTTCGCTGACAGTGTGTTATATCTGATATACATATGTATCTCATGAAGAATGAGAAGGAGCCATAAAAGGTCCAGGAGCTATTGCTCTGTATTAAAAAGACGTCTCCCCTCCCCTAATCTGCAGCAGATGTAAGCTTATAGAAACAGGACAGCCTATACTGATATGTGACAAGTACAGAAAGAGGGAAAGACCAGTCCTTTTTCTAACGAGAAGCAATAAAGTCACAGAAATACTAGTTGCCTTCCTACGCTCTCCGGAAAAGTTGGTGTGATTCAGAAAGAAGAAGCACTTGTGGGAGCAAAACCCCGCGACGCTCTGCGCTGACCGGCAGCGAGGCCGCTCCGCCGCCGCCGGCCCAGGGCTCTGCGGGGCTTCCAAAGCACAACCAGGTTGCTCTGATCTGCGCTTGGCTTCTCCCGCTCACACCGCTCCGCCGCGGCTACGGAGCCTGCCGGGCTGCCCAGACCTACGCGTTCGCTCCTGGAAAGCACCAGGCGACAGCACTGTCACCAGCACCACCACTGCCACCAGCACCACCAGCACCACCACTGCCACCAGCACCATTACCACCACTATCATCACTAGACCCAGCACCACAACCAGCACCAGCACCACTACCACGACTAGCACCACCCCCACCATCAGCACCACTTCCAACATTACCACCACTACCATCACTACCATCACGACTACCAGTATCATCCTGAGCACCATTTGAAGATGGAGCATGATCCCTTCACTAGAGATGTGTTGACCTGCTGATGGCATCAAAAAATGAGCTGACTCTGCTAAGGGAGGTATTTTTTAGAAGCAAATGCATCTCAGCAATTCTCTCTCTCTATATATTTATTTATAAGATATACTCATATAAAGCAATTTCTTTCCTCTCAGTCTTGTGTAATCATAGCTGATCAATGCCAACAACTGGGCACACAGTCACAGACTCACAGAATGGCTGAGGTTGGCAAGGATCTCTAGGGACCATCCAGTCCAATCCCTGCTCCAGCAGGGACACCAGAGCTCGGGGCACCCGGTCCCATCCCAGCGGGTTGGGAGATCTGCAGAGCAGGAGCCTCCGCAGCCTCCCTGCGCAGCCTGGGCCAGGGCTGGGCTCCCTCCCAGGGAAGAAGTTCATCCTCACATGGAGATGGAGCTGCCTGCGGTTCAGCTTGGACCCACTGCCCTGGTCCTGTCACTGGCCACGACTGAGAAGAGCTCGGTCCCCTCCTCCCTATATTCTCCCCTCAGATATTCATACATATTGATCAGATTTCCTCTCAGCCTTCTCTTCTCCAGGCTAAACAGGCCCTGTTCGCTTAGTCTTTCTTCATAGGAGAGATGCTTCAATCCCTTAACCATCTTTGTTGCCCTCCACTGGACCCTCCCTAGAAGCTCCACGTCCCTCTTGTTCTGGGGAGCCCAGAGCTGCTCCCAATGCTCCACGTTTGGCCTCCCCAGAGCGGAGCAGAGGGGTAGGATCCCCTCCCTTGACCTGCTGGCAACGTCCTCCTGGAGCAGCCAGGAGCCCATTGGCCTTCTTGGCCACGAGGGCACACAGGGTACCACGGATAAGTTACCTTGGGTTTTACATCACAGCTTAAAACACAGCACAAGGGATGATTCTGGGGCAACAAAAGGCAGCAGGGCTGTTTCTGACCACCAAGAAGTCGGGGGCTTTGCAGTGGCTCTGTGCTGCTAATCCCTCACATCTCTATGACAACCACTCATCTCTAAATGATGTCTACAGGTTTCCCAGCACAGTGTATCCCAGGCCAGCCCCTGATGCAGGCCCAGCGTTACATTAAGTCTGGAAAAGAGGGATTTCCCTCCTAAACATGCAATTGTCACAATGAAAGATAATTCCCAGGAGGTCCCTTTGTGCTGGTGCTGCCTCCGGGGAGAGCAGCACGAGCACCTAAAGCGCGAGGCGTCAGGAACGGCGCAGCCCTCCGTCCGGAACGCTGTGCCTTGGACCGCGTGGCCACAGCCCTGCAGAGAGGAGACCGGGGTTGTCCGTGCGGCCCACACTGGGCGGCCACATCTGCACGACCCTGCCTGCTGCCCCGCAGGGCCCTGCCTGCTGCCCACTGCCCTGCATGGCCCTGCCTGCTGCCCACTGCCCCGCAGGGCCCTGTCTGCTGCCCACTGCCCTGCATGGCCCTGTCTGCTGCCCACTGCCCTGCATGGCCCTGCCTGCTGCCCACTGCCCCGCAGAGCCCTGCCTGCTGCCCACTGCCCTGCATGGCCCTGCCTGCTGCTCCGCATGGCCCTGCCTGCTGCCCACTGCCCTGCATGGCCCTGTCTGCTGCCCACTGCCCCAGGCGGCCCTGCCCGCTGCCCGGCCCCAGCCGGCAGAAGGGTGACGCCATGGGCAGAGCCGCTGCTCCGCTGTGCGGCCGCAGAGGCAGCCGCGCGGCGCAGAGCCCCGGGAGCGCTGGCACAGACCCGGTGCTGGCCGCGCTGTGCCCGGGCACCGGCAGCGCTGCTGGGCTTCCAGCGGCGAGGCCGAGGGCAGTGGGAAGCAGCGCCTGGCGGCGGCACCGCTCCCGCTGCAGGGGCCCATGGGGCACTGCCCTGCGCGGGCTCCGCGGCCACGCAGCGGCACCAGCCCCAAAGGGCAGCGTGAATTTGGAGCAAAACTGCACTTCTGTCAGGAACCTCAGCTAGGCTCCTTTAATCTGAATTCCAAAATGTTCATAAAAATACCTGAAGAGCGTAAACCAGCAAATGCTGCTTTCACAAGAGTCTTCCCTTGCCATCAGTGAGGATAAAAATAGTTTCCTCCAGGCATGCCTGGTGGATTTAAACCTCAGACTGGTTTTTAGGCAGATGTTAAGCGCTACTGTGCTTCAGGGCACCATGCAGTTTGTACCAGCGATGCCAGGGCTGGGAAACACCTTCCCAATACAGTAACCAGGACTTGGCCCTGCTGTCCACCAAACCCAAGAAGGACAAGAGAGCCCCAGCTCTGATCCAAGACCTCTCTCCTCTCCTCTCCTCTCCTCTCCTCTCCTCTCCTCTCCTCTCCTCTCCTCTCCTCTCCTCTCCTCTCCTCTCCTCTGAAAGTGGAAACAAAAGCAAATTGCTCTGGCAGGTGATCCAGGAAGTACCACAATGGTGCACAACAACGGGACATTCTAGAAATATTTGGGCAAAAGCTTATTTTAGTTTTACTGTTGCATTCACCTTGATTGAGGGAATTTTTCACTGCTGAACTCAGCTTAAGAGATCGGCCAAGGAGACGTTTTCTGTTAGTCCCTAGCACACCTGGAGCGAGCCCCTTTGGAGGACGGCGGTGCCTAGCCATGCAAGGCACGAGGACCCCGCAAACACCGCAGCCCTATCATGCTTTGCACAGCAGGTTTAAGGTTACAGATATAATTAGGTTAGTGACTTGTACAGTATGTCTGATTTCAAAGTAAAATCAGCGTATTATGCATAATATTATGCAAAGTGCCATAGCAACAGTAAGGCAGACTTCTAAGAAATGCTAATGAGTTAAGCTGTTCTGCACAAAGCTAACCTGGCTACAGAAAAAATAAACATCTTGCTTAAAATTCATACAAGACTCGGGCAGTCTCTCTATAAAGTCAACACAAACCGCCCCGTGGAGCGGCCGCCGCTGCACGGACCCGAGAGGGGAGCAGGAGGCCGTGCAGGGAAGGGCAGCGGCTGTGGATGAGAGCGGAGCTGCGCGGCACGGGCGGCAGCGCCGGCCCATGGAGCGGCACCGGCTGTGACCCATGGGCGCGCGCAGGATCCCCGGGGCTGGGACGGCTGCAACATGGGAGAAGCAGGTTGATTTACTGCACAACACCGAGCTCCAGGGGATGGCGCAAGGGACACTGCGCCAAGGGCGGCACTGGGCACGTAGCCCCCAGCCCAGGCACCACAACTTGGCACCAGAACTTGCTGTGCTAACGCCGGCACCAGCACTTGGTTCAAAGCTCAGAGTGGGAAGATGATCATGTAGAAATCAGTGTTCAGCAGAAAAAAGTAGAATGGAAATGCTAATAAGATTTCCTGGTAATGTTAGATTGGATTATACGTTCTCCATTCTCACTTGACGTGGGGCAGCACTTGCTCTTTTGCAGGAGCACCCTCAGCTGCCCTGCAAGACGATCTCATCGAAGGGGCTCACCCCGCGTGGCGCCCAGGCCGCCCCAGGGCCCCGCTGGTGCAGGGGGCAGCGCCGGATGGAGCCGTGGGCTCTGCCACACGGAGCAGCGCAGCGCAGGGCAGCGGGCGACACCTGGAGCAGCAGGGCTGCCAACCTTCAGCAGGGGCAGAGATCTTCAGGAGCTGCATTTTAGCCAAGCGTTTTCTTGTCTTTGTGCAGGGAGACAGCAGGAACCAACTTGCTGTTTCTACTGCTGGTGATTGATATTTCCAGAGGGACAGGTCACAACTGAATCACCTAAACACAGTTTCAGAAAGTTTTTCTTTTCCTTAGACTGTTGTACAACCTTGGCAAATTAAATCAGACCCATTATAGCTTGTTGAACACAGCACTGCTTGGAAATTACTTGGACAGTTACACAAAAAAATCCCATCAAGTACACAAGTATATGATGTCAGTGAAATCATCTGGTTTAAACACACCAGAGCAAAACACAGAGGAACATGGGCATCATTACTGTCCTGCCCGAGGACCGCTTTGAACCTTAACCTTGTGCAGAGAGAGGCCTCGAGCTTGGGCAGCTGCAGGCAGCCCTTGGCACCAGCCCTTCTCCTGGCCGTTAGCGCCTGCATTTAGCCACCGAGAAGCAACAGGACTTACAGTTTACTGTGACTTTTACTTTCTTCACGTCTGGGACGGAGACGTCATTTTCGGCGCTGCACTCGTACTCCCCGGCCTGGTCCCTGGTGATGCCGTAGATGTCCAGGTACTGCCCGCTCTCAAAGGGCTTCGCTGCAAGGACACAAGCAGAGAGGGCAGTTAGTTAGAGCGGGACTCGTGCCTTTATAGACAACATTCCTGATGCAGAAGGCAGCTCCAGAGAGCATGGCAGCTCCATCTGCCATTGGAAACACTTATGCTCCTCTCCCGCTTCCCAGAGGATCCCCCCGAGTCACCTTGGCTCAGACAGAGGTTTCTGAGCCGTGTGTGTGCCAGGAGAAGAGTGGGAAAGGCCTTCCAGCAAGCAGCCTCCCGGGTTGTTTCTAACATCAACAAAATCATATAAAATGCAACGTGTGCCCATGGCTCACGTCAAAATTTACTTTTACATTATGAAACTGAAATGCCCTCCAGCCTTGGTGCTGCTCTGAATGCACGCACCAAAATCCCATGTACTGGATCCCGGGAAGAGCTGAGGCTCTGTCCAACCCCGATCCCCAGCACCAGTTTGGAGGCAGCGCCGCGAGAGCAGCCCTGGGGGTTCAGGCTGAGGATGAGCAGCCCAGCCCGGCCACGGGGTCCCTGCCGCCCCACGCAACACCAGCGTGCCCAGAACGTGCCCGCACAGCACAACACTGCCCAGGCATTTATGGACGTTTCTATACGTACTTTACATACAGGGTGTGTGTATATATACACGTGCATCCACACACATGTATTTTATATAACCCTTGCATTTCTAGGGATCTGCGCTGGACTATTAACCTAATCTATGCATGTATGATGCATTATGCATGGATTTTTATAAAGCTGCAAACCCCATGTATTTTATGCAATTCACATATGCATTTTGAAAATATTAAAATTAAATCATTTTTAAAAGCTCATGCCTCCAGAAATTTTGCATCCAAATCACATGAGAGGGCTTTTGGTAAATATTAGAGATAAATATTTTTCTCGGGGAATACATTAAAAGCAAAGTCTGGAGTTTTATCAGTCTTTTTACTGAGAGATACTATGACATTTCATCTTTGCTATTCTTTTGCACAGTATTTCATCTTCACCTTGTTTTTATTTCTAGAGATTCCCCCTGGCTATGTGGTAGAAATTAAGCTATTATACATGAAAGATATATGCAAGTGTCTATACGTACGTATATGCAAGGCTATTTATGCTATTTGCACACACAGCCTAGTTCTGAACAAATACAGTGACTCGAGACATAACACGACCTTTGCCAATCCAACTTACACCAGGACTATGCACAAGACGTGGGGACAGTAAGTGGTGTAAGGGCCCACAGGGGCGCTCACGCGGGACACTCGCACCAAGTCGCGCCTGGAGGGTCGCTCTCTGTGAGCACCAGCTGCCTGAGGCTGCAACAGGCGCTCACAGAGCCCGGCCTTGCCTGGGAGCCCGGCCACAGCAACACCACCTCGGCACGAACCTCACCCATTTACCATATTCCCTTAAAAGCTAAACCGCCCTACATCTGAAACCACAGTGCTCAGGAAGCACCGTGCTGGCCCTAGCAAAGCCAAGGAGCGGGGCTAGAGGCAGCCCCTTTCCTTCGCCCTCCCCGCGAGGCGTGTGTCACTGCGTCCCGCCACTGCTTCTTCCAATGGGTCGCAGCCAGGAAAGTCCTGCCACAGGAATTGGGTGCACTCGTCGGGACGGCGTTGGAACCGGCAGCCACGAGCAGCGCATGCAGCCGGGACTGCCCCGCAGGCCCCGCGCGTGGGGCAGCGCGAAGGGGCCGAGCGGCAGGCGCAGACCGCGCACAGCGACGCCGCCCACCTCCGGCCCCCAACATCCCCCTTCCTCCTTCACCTACTGACGCTGCACTTTGCTCTTAAATGTCACAAGGAAATAAGTAATACCTGCAATGTATTCAGGTGGCATTTCAGCAACGCAAGGCTTTCAGATTACAAATCCCAGCTCCGCTCTCCTTATAGCGTCACTCTGAATGTGTAGATTTGGTGGATTTACATAACGGGCTGGCATAATGAATATTTATATAATGAGTGTATTTACATAATGACTGCAAGTTAAACATGTACCATAAAGATTACAGGCCAATAATTTATGTACTGTGTTAAAAATCGTCTCTAAATAGATTTTATTTTTATTCCTATTAAAGGTTCATTTTATCTCTTGTTCAAAAAAAATGGAATCCAACCTTATCCAAGTGAAGGCCGCATTGATGCAAATCTTGATAATATTTTGGAATTAGTCTACATTGAATCATTTGTATTCAGAGATTTTAGCTTCTTATCTTTTAGTAGCAGCTTTGACAAACAATTTAAGAATATTCTAAATATAATTCTTTAATATAATTTAGGGTTATATTCTGGATGTGATGCTTGTATGTAAGCCTCTTTAATGCCGCTGGGAATTATAGGCGAAAATTGATAGGAAACATGAACTGCTGATGAACTTTATGTTTAGATAAAGGCAATTTGCAGCAGGAGGAACATAAATCCCAGCAGAAATCTCGTGTTCTCAACTGTCCTGCATTTTTGCTCATATGCCGAGGCTTCCCGCTTGCCAGAGAGGCTGTAATTGGTTTGGAGAGTCGTTTATAGGTGCCTGTAAGGCAGAACGGGCGCCCCGGCACTGCAGGGTATGTGCTACTGAAGGGACCAGACCTTGTGTCCGGGGCAGCCGTGCACCGGGACCCCAGCGCCGTGTGGAGCTGGAGCTGTCCCCGCTGCCGCCCCGGGCTCGCCGGGATGCGCTGCTGCCCCGCGACGCGCGCGCTCGTCCTCTCCGGCGCCGCCGGCCCGAAAATCGCAATTCCATAGGTCATCTAGCACAATTCCATAGGTCATCTAGCACAATTCCATAGGCCAGCTAGTGCAATTCCATAGGTCATCTAGCACAATTCCATAGGCCAGCTAATGCAATTCCATGGGCCAGCTAGTGCAATTGCACAGGAGATCTAGCGCAACGTAAGGCTCCTCTGTGAGGTTCCTCTGTGCGATCCCGGGACTTTGGGAACAGTTCCGTGACCCAGAGAGAATCCCTGAGGCCCACGCGAGGCTGGGCCGGTGCCACAGCAGGAAACACGTAGTTAGAACGCTTACTTTAACACACCTTTCTGCTCGCATTTTTCATATAAAATTCAATTTCTTCAATAAAACTATTTTAATAGATTATGCTATATCATGCAACATTCAATGCAAAATTAAATTAGATTCATTGATTTTTTAAAAAAACCTTTCTTACTGCTTCTAGAGACTCCTTTGTGTTCCTGTGCATTTCCTTGGTTTTGTCTTAATAGGAACTGTTTAATAAAAGTCAGACTTGTCCCCCTATTGCCTATTCCAGGCAAGCCCCTTGGGCCCAAACTGAAATGACACGCAGGGTCTCCAGTTGCAAGCATCTCTGTTTCTCCACCCTCGCTCCACACTCCCCTGCGAGCTCTGGCACCCATTTCCTGACAGAATTGCCTGACTGAGGGTGCCCGAGCCCTGGCACAGGCTGCCCAGGGAGCTGGTGGACTCTCCTTCTCCGGAGGTGCTCCAAACCCCTTGGACGCAGCCTGTGCCCCTGCTCTAGGTGACCCGTGTGGGGCTGGACTAGATGACCTCTGGAGGTCCCTCCCTCCAACCAAAGGATTCCAGGTTCCTGGTTTCTCCAGCAGCGGGACTGCCGGTCCCGCAGGAGGTGCCCGGACGCGGCCCGCGCTCCCGCCGCAGCGGCTCTCACCCGATGGCGAGATGTGTCTCCAGGAGATGGAGGGCTCCGGCTTCCCGGCCGCCAGGCACACGAGCGTCACGTTGCTCCCTTCGTTCACAACGAGGTCGTTCGAAATGCGGAATATCTTCGGGGAGACTGAAACGAGACAAGGAGACACCCAGGGTAAGGGAAAGGCGCGGAGAGCAACGCGCCTGCTCCGAGGAGCGACACACACGAGCAGGAAGGGGACCGGCCCCGCGTCAGCCTCCGGCTCAGCTGCTCCTGCTGAGCGCAGAAACGGCCCCCGCTCCAGAGCGAGAAGGGAAGCAGCAATTCCCTCCGGTTTATGTACTGCTCCTCAGTTCCTGGCAAACTGCTGCCTCTGCTCAAGTGAAGCTAGAGCTTGCTATGAATCTGAAGTGAAGATTAAATTAACATGTTCTTGCATTTTGAAAACCAACAATGCCCAGTCCATCCACTCTGCAGGTACTCAGAGAGCCCTGGCTGCTCCTGGAGAAGACTAAAACACATTCACCTCTGTCACTTTGTTCTTGTCTGCATAGCTAAGTGAAAAACAGCTGGACTTTGTTCTTTCTTCACTGTCATCAGCAAAACTCCTTGCTAAATCCCATTTCTGTGTTACTGAGAAAACAACAAGAGTTCAGCAAGAGGACATGGTACCAAGTGGACAGACAACAAGGGGAAGCAGTAGGTGCCCTGCCCTTAAGCGGATGCTTAATTGGAGTAGCAGTGTCTAACAAGGCACGATCCAGACATTCCAGGGACTTTGGGTTTTCAGAATGAATATTCCCTTCCCTTCCCTTCCCTTCCCTTCCCTTCCCTTCCCTTCCC
>JAVCKT010025777.1:0-12302 GCA_032273925.1 Rhynchotus rufescens
CCTCGCCGGGGGCGGCCCGTGCGCCCGCCCGCCCCCCCGCCCGCTCCTGGGCCGCCCCGCCGGGGGGGCGGGGGGGGCGCCGTGGGGCTGCAGCAGGTGCCGTGGGGCTGGGGGGGCTGCTGTGGGGCAGCGCGCACAGCGGGCAGCGGTGGCGAGGCCACCGCGGGAAGGTGGCAGCTCGGTCCTTGCCTTGCTCGGAGCAGTGGGGACGGGCGGCCCCAGGGCTCCCCCTTGTCACCCCTGTGCAGGCGGGCCAGGGCAGTCCCGTGCTGGGGGAGCGGGATGTGCAGCCCCCGCTGCTGCCTCCACCCCGATAAACCTCCCATCTGGAGAACAGGGTGAGGTCTGAGGGCAGAGGCCGTGGGGGCAGGACCTGTGCTATCCTTATCTGTGCTGCCCCGCTGCATACCAATGCCAGGGCCATCAGCCCGCTTTGTCCCCTGGCTCCAGCGTCCCCAGCCTCCCTGCACAGCCCCCTCAGCCAGGCCCCTGCCTTGCCCTGGGGCTGGGGACCCTCCTGCCCTGCCCAGGCCCCGGGGCTGCCGTGCAGGGCACCTTGCTCTGCCCAGCGCCTCCTCCTGTGCCATCCATGTGCTGGGCAGGGCAGCAAGGAGGGCTGGCGACAGCCTGCAGCAGGGACCTGGCTCCAGGACACCCTCTCATGGGGATGCGGAGCTGGGTGACCCTGCCTGGGCAGGACGTGGTGCCCATGGGCAGGATCCGCTGGGTGCTGCTGCCCGGTGCTGCCAGGGGGTGCCGGGGATGCCATGGGTGCCGTGGAAGTGGCTCCCCTCTGGGGTGGCTCCATGCGGCGCGTTGCCCGGTGCCCGGCTCCGCTCCTCGCTGGGAAGCAGCCGCCTCGCTAATTCGGCCACAATTAGTTGCCACGTTATCATTGCCCGCTGCCATAAAGCAGCCGTGACCCTCATTAGGAGCCTGTAACCGACTGTTGTAAAACGGAGCGAGGCTGCGCGCCAGGGCTGGGGGCCCTAATCCCACCGATAAACACGTTGCCTTGCTCTCCTGCAGCCCAGCCTGCCTTCCGGCGCCCCCAGTGCCCCGGGCACGGCAGCCCCGAGCACGGCGAGACATCAGTGACCCCTCTGCGTGGCCGGGCTGCAGCCCGAGCCCCTCCGCGTGTCCGGGCTGCTCCCCGCTCCGCGGGCACTGCTCGGCTGCAGGACGTGCCCCGCGCCACCCGTGCGTGCTCTGCTCCTTGCGGGGGGACAGGGCTCTCGCTGGCTGAGTCTGTGCCCATAGGGCCTGGCACAGCTTTTCCCACGGGGCTTCGTCATGAAAAAATGGCAACTTCCAGCATAAAACAGTCACGTTGCAACAGGAGCTCAGCCGCCTCGTGCTACAAGTGCCGGTGGCCGCCGTCACCCAGCACGTGTGTCCCCTCCCGGGCGCTGGGCCTGGTGCTGGGGCACCGAGCAGTCCCTGGGGCCGCCGGCAGCTGTTTGGCTCGGCCGACATTCCTGCCGGCGCGTGAAGCGCACGGGAACATCGATTTCACGGAGCAGCGGCAGCCGCTGCAGCGCCCATGGGCTGCCGGGACACAGGGAAACACTGCGATCGGCCCCGCTCCAGCCCGGGTGGCTGCACGCGGGCCCGGGCAGCTGGCACCCCCTGTACCCCATCAAGGACAGTGCGGACAGAGGGCAGCAGTGCAGGGGCAGCTCAGGCTGGCACCGAGATGTGCTCCCCACGTCACTCACGGTCCCCTGCCCCAGGCTCCCTCCTGCACCAGCCTGAGCACCCGCAGGGAAGGAAGTGCTGGGTGCAGCTTGGGGCTGAGCCGTGGGGCTGAGCAGTGGGGCTGAGCCGTGGGGCTGAGCAGTGGGGCTGAGCTGTGGGGCCCATCCCCTCCCCGCCACGGGGCTGAGCTGGGCCAGGGGGCTGGGGCTGCCCGACATGATTTATAGCAGCAACTGAAGACAAACAAAAAGTCCTTCACGGCAGCACGGCCCGGCGGCCGCCCCCCCGGCGGCACAGGGGGGATTGTGGCAGCGCCGGCTCCCTGTGCCGGGGGGCACCCGGCAGCCGCCCTCGCTGCTCCGGGGGGCACAGGGACCTCGGGCAGGGCGGCACCTCTCCCCGCTCCCTCCCGCCATGGCACTGGGAGTGCCCAGTGTTCCCAGTGCCGTGCCCGCCGGTGGAGGTAGCGTGCGGCGAGGCCCGAGCGGGGCCGCCCGGGCCCCATCCTGCCAGCCCGGCCCCTTCCTCCAGGCAGTAAATCCGCGCCGCTGCCCCCATGAAAGGCCCGTGTATGCGCGGCCGGCGCCACGAGCCTGCCTGGTGCCAGCAGTGTTGCTCTTGGAAGGCGGCCGGGGCGGCGGGAACAGAGCCGGCCCTTGTGCCGGGCCGGGCCGCGCCGCCGGCCCCGCCGCGCTCGCCCCTGCGGCCCCGCCGCTCCTGGGGGCGCAGCCCGGGGGGCTCTTTCCTCCTGGAAGTTTCTCTTGGCGCCTCCTGAACGGCCCTTGTTTGGGGCACAGGCTCCCCCGGCTCCAGCCCCGGATGTGCGCCGGGAGGGCTGCTGAGGCCCTGCAAGCTCATTGCACACACCACGGCCGGCGAGGGCTGTGCACAGGGGCCCTGAGGGCGCTGGAGACAAAGGGTCCGGCTCCCTGCACTGCTGCACTGCAGCGCCGCTGTCCTTGACACGGCCGCTCTGCACCCCATCACGAGCAGGGACCCGCGGGCTGGGCGGCGCGGGCGCCTTGTGGAGGGGCTGTGGGCAGCGCCGTTCCGCAGCCGGTTCCGCTTCATCCCGCCGGCTCCAGCCGTGCTGCCTCCCGCCCGGCACCAGCTCCGCACGAACGGCAGGGCAGGGCCCGGGTGGCGAGGGCAGCAGTTCAGCCATGCGTGGGACTGGCCCCTGTGAGCCCCGCGTGGGGCAGCGCTGCCCGCACGGAGCCGGCGCCCGGCGCCCCTTACCAGCCGCCACAGGGACAGATGGAGCAACTCGGCCCAGTTAAGTTTTAACCAGGCAGGATTTGACAAACACGAAGCTGCCGCTGCCTTCGGGGAGCTCAGAGCCCAGCCCTGTGTGCCTGCCCCGCAGAGACAGGCACATCCCTGCGGGAAGGGGCAGGAAGGGCCCCGTGGCTGCGGTAGGACAAGGCTGGCCCTGCAGTGCGGAGCAAGCAGCGAGATCTCCCCCGGCAGGAATGGGGCTACCCCGTGTCCCCAGCCCCAAGTCACAAGCAGGCACCCGGCCCCCCTTCTCTTGCTGGAGACATGGGAGGCCAAAGGAGCGGAGCGGCAGAGGGCTGCAGGCAGGGCCGGGCTCTCCCGGCGCGGGGCACCAGTCCTGGGCAGCGCCGCACAGGAGGCTCCGCAGACCCGCCGGCTCCAAGGGGCTGGCTGCGGCCGCGCAGGGCACGGCGGCGCTTCCGCGGGGGATGTGGCCGCGTGGTGGCTCCGTGCCCTGTGCGGCGCCTGCCAGCCCGCGAGGCACTGCCTCGGCCCGGTGCGGCGGCCACAGCCGGCACAGAGCCGCCGGCGGAGGCCCTGGTTGGGAGGCTGAGCGGGACCTGGCAGCACCCGCTAGGGCTGTGCGCAGCAGGATCCTGGCTCTGCGCTCAGGATCCTCTGTGGCTCCATGTTGCAGCATCCGCCATGGCTCTGCACTGCAGGATCCCCCGTGGCTCCGTGCAGCAGGATCCTCCACGGCTCCATGAAGCAGGATTCTCCATGGCTCGCTGCAGCAGGATTATCCACGGCTCCCTGCAGCAGGATTATCCACAGCTCCACGCTGCAGCCTGCCCTGCAGTCTGTGCCAACACACGGCAGGGCACCCATGGGTGCTGCAGCCGCAGCCCAGCAGTGGGGCAGAGCCGCCCGCCCGGCTGGTGCCGGGTGCTGCACCAGCCCCATCAGAGCAGCCCCCCGGCTGCAGAAGCTGCTGGGAGAGCAGAGCGGGGCTCTTTGGCACCCAGGCTGCCACGAGCACAGGACGGGCCTGTGGTGATCCCGAGCACCCCGGGCCGTGGGACACCCCCCCGAGCCCCAGAGCTGCCACCTGGTGGTGACTGCCACCCTGAGACCCCTGCCAGCCGCGGCTGCCCTGGGGAGGGGGCCGGGCTGCAGGCAGGGGCTGCGCGGGGACCTGCCAGCGCAGCCGCTGCCTCGGGAGCGCCCTGCAGCCTCGGGAGCGCCCGGTCGGGCGGCACTGCAGCCAACGGCCCGGCTCCGAGAGCAGAGGGGCCGCCGAGGGGCAGCCCCGCGGGGCGCACACGAGAGCTGCCCGGGGCCAGAGCTCCCGCAGCACCGGCCCCTCGGAGCAGGGCACGCCGCCCGGCCCGGGGCACCAGGGGCTGTTCTGGGGCACTCATACCTGGCACATGGCAGTGAGGAGGGAGCAAGCGACCAGGAGCCACCACCACGAGCAGCAGCACGGCCGTCCCACAGGGCAGGCTGTCCTGCTCCCCCCGGTGACGGTGGCAGGGCCAAGGCCACACGCACGCGCCAGAGGAGCGGGGAGGACGGTACCTACCCAGCTCGGGCTGCACCCCACGGCCTCGGGAGGACAGCGGCGACTCAGGGAAGGGGGTGCAGACGCCGGCCTCCCTCCCGTCCCAAGGATTCCAAGGGTGTCCACATCCCATTCCCCGCTTTGAAGGATGGCGAGAAACCAGCACCCAGCAGTAGTAACAAACACTCTATTTGGAGAGCGTCACCTTAGGGAAACAGCAGATACATAAACACTGGGCACGGGAGGAGGCAAACCTGTCCGCAGGCAGCCAGCGGGGTGTCCCGCCGACGGCAGCGCTGCAGGGGACCCCCTTGGTGTCAATGTGGGGCACGGGGCGGGCACCTGCCCTCAGAGCAGGACAGGACCGAGCAGCAGAGTCCGCGCCCGGAGGCCACCCAGCGCTCCCCAGCGCATGAGGCTTCCTGCAGCCCGTTCCCATTTTCCGTGCACTGCTGGACGTGCAGGGCTCCACGGCAGCCCGTCCTCCGAGGCGGCTCCGCTCGCGCCTCGGCAGCAGGGCGAGCCCGGGAAACGCGAGGAGGGCCGGGCCAGCGCAGCCGCAGCCCGTCCCAGGCGAAGGCGGCAGCTTCTGCGCAGGGTGCAGCAAACCCCCACAAACAGGTGGGGCAGGAGGGGAAGGCACTGGCTCCACGCAGACACAAACATCCTCCCCTTCACCCCCGATTGATCTGGCCAGGGCACACAGGGGTTTGGGGAAGGGCCTCTGCAAAGACGGTGGTGTCCTTGGGAAGGCATCAGCTGCTCGCCCTGGCACACGCGCCTGCAGCGAAGGGCCCCGTCCTGCCCTTCCGACGGCAGCACAACCCGGGACGAGAGGCAGCGGCGCTCAGGACTGGGGCAGCAAAGCAGCCCTCGGCCCTCGCAGCAGCCCCACGGAGCCTTTCGGCCATGGGCCGGCAAAGCCTCAGCTCTGCAGAGGCACCGAGGCCGCAGTGAGAGCCCGGCCTGCGAGCCCAAGGCCGGCCCAGCACGCCCTGGCCTAAGGGTCAGACACTTGAAGGACTCGCCCCAACACAACAGCTTTGGAAGCCAGGGGGCTTTTCCTACCAATTATAGTGCACGAGCACGGGGAAGAGACCATTAAGTTTTAATTTCCATGTTTGAATTGTAGAACAGCTTTGTTTCTTTTTTCCTCCGGGTGATACAATCTGCAAGAACTTCGGGGAGAAGGGCTGGCCAAGCAGCATCAGCAAAGGACTAATGAAGGCAGGTGTTCAAAGAATTTGTAAGTTTTTTTGGTCACCTCATGATTCAACTGAGTTATAACAGTTTTGTTGTTGCATCTATACTTCCTTCCTTCCTTCCCTCCTTTTTTTCCCCTTAAAATCATCCCTTCCTTGGAGTATTTCATGGCAAAATGGCAAATTCTGCACTCTGATGCAGACCCTGACAGAACTGCAGTCTGAGATAAGCTCATCTCACTCTACCTTTCTTTCCAACTTTAGATCTTAGAGATCTCATCACTGCCAAGTTTGGCTGCAGTTGATTTAAGTTACAAGGGATACAAAGACACACATGGTGAATGACCACACAGACCTGTTTCCACAGGAAACCGGGCTAAACGCTTCCTTCCTTCCGCAGGGAAATCCTTAGAGCAGAGGGCTGAGCTGCCTGGCGAGCCCAGAGCTGCAGCTCCTCTTTCAGCCCCCACACCTACTACTTGCTTGAGCAACAAGCTTTCTGCTTGAGCAACAGAAATGGTAACTCCTCGTTAAGCAGACCCAGACAACAGAGCTCCAGAACCGGCGCCGCAGTGACGACGAGAGGCTGGAACAGGATAATCCTGCACACAAACCTGCCAGAGGAAGCAAAGGAGAGGCCGGCCCGCAATTCCCTATTTTAGGTCTGCCAAAAGCCAGGCACCGCATTCCCTCCACACGGCCAAGCGCCGTTTCCTGGGGTCCAGGAGCTCTCCCCTGGCAAAAGGCCCCTTGGAGGCCGGGATGCTGCCCTTCCAGGTGCAAGGATCCCTTCCATGCTCTGCGGAGGGAGGAGGTGGCCTTGCCAGCCCGCTGCCAAGCCCTCCCTCTTCCAGATACACTTCCTCTCACACCGCACCCACCTTGACAGGAAGCAATTGCACAAGGAAAGCTGCTCTAAGGGAGTGAAGTATTTGCTGTCTAGCAAGTCTTTTCCAGCTGGATCCTTTCTCTGAAAGGTTCAGCCCCCGTTCAGTTCTGCTCAATGGGCGCATACAGGAGGGCAGGGCTTTGTTTATCCAGGGGGATAATGAAACCATTGTGGGCTGGCAAAGGACGCGTGTTCTTGAGCCACCACCAACTCCCAGAACAGCGCTGCAACTTGCTCTAGAAGTCTTGGCTGAAATAACTGTAGCCTCCTGGGGCAGTTGACTCTTCCCGAACGTACTGCTGCGGTGGGAACGCTCCTACAAGCGGCACTGCTCCTGGCATCCTGGACATCCAAGGGAGCAACAAGAAGAGAACGGAGAAAGAAGAAGGTCAGAACTGCTCTGCAACATCAGCTGCAAACACGGCTATCGGCGGAGCAACGCCCAAGGCAGCAGACCTGCCAGGAAAGCACCCAGGCGCATCCTTGCCCGCTGAGTGTGTGGAAAAGCCCTGTTTAACAGGGCAGAATTAGCTACTGCCCAGCTAAGGGCTGTCAAGAGCTCCTGGTACAAAGCCAGACCCTTTCCTCTCGCTTCAGACTGCATGAGCTGACCTGGAACATGATGTCGGAGCTAAGTCCAGAAGCAGCTTCCTGAAAGGGGAGTTATCCCCCTCGCTGGGAAATTCAGCTCTGGATGTGCCTGCACTTCAGGCAGGGTTTTCTAATGCATTGCTCTGTTTTCTTCCTAAGAAAAACTCCTAGCAATCTGGCTTCATGACTGACCACCTCTTAGTTAAGGGTCTGGAATCAAAGATCCCAGCTTTGACAGTGTCCAGCCTAAGTATTTTTAGTATCACGTGTCATCTCCCTGGCAGCCTCAGATGTCAACAGCGTTCCAGGGGATCCTGCTATTTAACTCACTAACCAGGAGGAGCTCAGCAATACAGCCCAGGTTTCTGGAGTGTGCTGACTACATCCTCAATTGCAAGACAAGCCACTCAAGAGAGACCAGAATGGCAAGCAGACCTCACCAATCAGACTTGAATTAAATTAAAATCTTGGTTGCTACAAAAACTGTGTTTAATGGGTGTCAGGCTGGACGCATTCAGAGGTCCACAGGATCTTTTCAGGAGCCAAAAGCAATGGAAGGGCACTTTTATTTTCAGCAGCAGTGCAGAGCTGTCTGCAGAGGGAGCTGTGAAAGAGGCTGAGCAGGTGTAAAGCAGCACGAGTGGGAATCTGCTTCAAAACAAGCAGCACAAGCGCTCACCAAACTGTACTGTTCTGCTTGCAAGTCAGCTCAAAATACGCATTCAAAAGGGTATTTTACATTACAGTTAAGCCATTGATTTGAACAGCGAGGCTGGAAACACACTTAAACAAGAAAGTTACTTACTGATTCTTGTGTTTGAAGCCACTGATGTGAGCTTGGTACTGCTCTATGGAGTTCAGTACTATGTTACATGTGTTGCAGGGGTAGCCCTTCCCAGCTGAAACAGACAGCAATGTTAGCACACAGCTAGCCAACAACTTGGTGCCTGAGGTAGCAACAAGTGAGATAATCAGTCACTTGATGCAGTAATTAACTGTGAAACAGAGAGAAACAGCAAGTTGCTAGCAGGCAGGGAGTCACAGAATCCAACCACCCCATCAGCAGCTTAAAACATTGGTCAGTCACTATGGAGCAGGGTGAGGGAATCACTATTTTTTCCTGGTCACACAGGTTTGATCATCTATGAAGAAAATAATTGAGATTTTCTAAAACAGTTCAAACTATCAAGCGTAGCGAAGAACCTAACATGAGGGAGCCATACCTGTCATTACACAGAATCTGCAATTCCACTTCTCTCCCAAATTTTCACTTGTCCTGATCTTTATATCAAATAAAAGAATGAAAGGGAGAGGCATAAATTTGTAAATGAATATTTAAGGAAAATTAAAATTTTAAATATTTTAAATTATGTAAATATATGACTTGAAATATTAAATGTTTGATATTTATTAACTCATTTAATTAGATTTTTAAATAGAGTCAGAGACTATACATGATGTCAAGCTCCAGCACACAGCACTCAGCTAAGTCGTGTTGAAGTGTGAACCGAGAGCACTAAACTCAAGCAGTTCAGCTGTAGTCAGTGCATCAGTTAACTGCAAAACAAAATATAGTTTCCAACAATGTTGTACTAGACAGATCAACGGTCTTGTGTAACATGACAGCTCCAGCTGGAATGGAGGTTCTGGAGGTCACAGATACTGAACAGGCAAGCATGGTAGTACAGTTCCCTGCAGGAGCCTGGCAGAGGGGAAGATCTTGGCAGTTGTCCTCAGGACATTAATTACTCCTGAACTCCAGCTCTCTGGGGAAGGGCTCTGCCTTAGCGTCTCACATACAGAAAGTATTTCCTTAAGGTGAAAGACATTTCAGACGTTCACCCTAGGGGTGCCAAGCAGTGCAGTCTCAGAGTCAGACGCACAACAGCGCTGCAGTTTCCCCATCTGGCTGCTTCCCTGCAGAGAGATTTTGGACACTAGTGGGCCACTTAACTCCTGAAACGGAGAGCTGGACACAGGCATAAAAGGCCAGATGAGCGGCTACAGCCTCCACATCCACCCCCTGCATGGCAGGGTCAAGATCTCTGCTGCCAGTCTGGCAAACTGGCATGTGCAGCAAGTCCTTTTCAGCGCACTCCTACCTCGGGGGAGCTGGTGGTTCCTGGAGGAACTTTAAGGGGACAAGGTCTGGGTGGTGCTCTGTGAAGAACACCTTTACTTGCTACCAGCTCCCAGCAGACGGGCTGAGCCATGGGGCACGTCAGAGAAAGAAACCAGCAAACTCTGAGAAAATAAAATTCAGAATCTGAGCTCAACTTTGTAAGAGAGAGAACCAAGTGGAGTGTGCTGGGGAGAAATCTCACAGCTTGGCACAGCTGGAAGCAAACGGAGAGGGGCAAAATGAGCAGGAGGAAACATCCTAATGGAAGCCCTTTGAGCCACTGGTTACACTGGAACAGCTCCCGATTACAGCTGGAGCTCTGGAACCTTGTCTGGAACAGCTCAAGTGCCACGAGGATGAGGAGGTCATCGCTTCATTCTGCAAGTGCCTCATGGAAGTTATCAGGGACACAGGACTCCCCACTTACCCAGGCTGGGGCTCTGCCACTGTCACATCCTGAGTCACAAGAATGTGGAGCCATTGATCAGGCCCCACTAATTAAGCAAAGACAGATGGATAACACTAGATATAAAGCACCTTTTCCACCTCCCACATGACTAGGCAGTGTGGGAGAAAACACTGGATAATTGAGCCTCATTTCTCATAAGTGCTACCAATATCTAAAGGTGGCTTGCCAAGAATTAGGATAATCTTCTGCTTAAGGGGACTTTTGTGACAGAGAAAGAAGCCTTCGAGAGGATTTTAGGACAATTTATCTGCTTGTTTTTTACCTCAAGCATCCAGCAGGTACCAGATTTCCTCGTCCAACAGAGGGCTGCTGAGAAGCACAAGGAAGTTTACTGTGGGCTCCTAATGCTTTCACTGGCCTCCAAGAGCTTTCAAGACTTAGGAGTACTCATAAGCAGCAGATCATAAACCAAGTGAAGAGTTTTAACTGTCTGCCTAAAGTTCCTCCTTAATAGCTCAATTTTTCACATTCCTGCCTGCTTTAGAGAGAGCTACATTAGTTCATCAGATGGAAGTGCCCACACAGAGGCAAAAGGCAGAAATCTCTCTGGCTTTCATGTTCTTTGAAGCAGCAGCTGCAATTTAAACCTATTTTTCTTCCATCTTTGGCTGGTCCCCTCTGAAGATCTTTTCTTTTTTCTTTTCAAAATCAAATGTCACTTTTATCTTTCCATTTTGGACACAATCCACCTAGCTGGAAACAGTACTGGCCAAAATCCCTGTGTTACCCACAGGGAGAATAAAAGGGACGTCCCCAACCAGAGAGCACCACAGAACACAGCCCAAAGCTGCAGCCCCGGCCCCTCTCCTGCTGCCAGGCGTTTACAGCATCACCCAAATCAACCTCACAGTGAAGAGTCACTATCCCCCATCAGCAGCAGATCTCCCTTGTTCCCTCCACGTGGTCCATGTGGCCCAGAGACCTGTCAGACACATCCTGTCACTCTCCCACTCTGCTCTCCAGCAGTTTATTAACCTGCCTGCTAGGAACTCACCCATGAAGGACGACGCGGATGCATCGGGGGTTCGGCCATAGTGTGCCATCAGCTTGTGTTTGGTCTCTTGTTTTCTGTGCTTCTTGCCTACATAATGCTGTTTTGCCATGAGGGGGTTGTTGAAAGTGGCGTGGCAGAGACTACAGAACTTGTCTGGGTCAGTAATGTCCTTGTTCTCTTGATTAGAGGACCCGGTAGAAGCAGGGAGGGCAGCAGGATGTTTCTGGGAGGGCACCACGTCTGTAGGGTGAACAGAATTGTCCATCAGCCACAGAATGAGGCTTTCTTTTTGGAGGTAAAAAGAAATCATTTAATCTCCCTCCAATACATACTAAAAAATAATAAAAAACCCAAACCAAAACAATGCTAGACAGAGAACGTTAGACCTCTAAATATATTCACCTTGCTCCCATCTCTTCCCTTAACACTCCAGAATCAGAAGCATGCAGTAAGACAATTTAGAGTAGGCCAGAACAGAAGTACTTCTAAGGTTAAAAAAGAAAGAAAAAAAAGAGATTTGCATACTTGTCCTTATTAGAGTTAACACAGGCATAGTTTTATGCAAATACATGACACAGATTATCTCCCTCCTGCTGTTACCAGCCAGGCAAAGAAAGGAGGACGCACTTAGAAAAGCAGAGCCCTTTATAGGGAGGACAAGCAGGTTTCTGCAAACGCCGTCTAACTACAGGTCTGATCCTGAAGCAAAGAGTCTTGCTCGGAGCCAGCACAGACAGGACTAGACCTCATGAATTTAGAGAGAGAGTTAAGCTTCCCTGTATGATGGAGACAGGTCCTGTGGCCTCTAATTAACACCAGACGGACGAGCTTTCTAAGTGCCCAGGCTGGAGGGTGGGCAGGCTCCAGGCGGCCTCTGCCCCTGCACCTCGGTGCCAGCACAGACCACCCTCAGGGACACCCAGAGGCCACATTTTCCTTTCGTCCTGACAGGTTGTACAGACCACCCAGGGCTCCGGGGGGTCCCTACCTGCTCCTTGCTCCTCCACCCACCCGAGCTTTCTATCTGCTGCCCCCGGGCTGGGAAACACAGGCAGCTGTTACAGGGTCGGTCAAGACCTGCCTGCACAGTGCCCAGTCTTGCCCGTGGTTGGCAGCAGATGCTGGGGGAAGAGCACGAGGTCAGGACACGCACGTACCCACACCTTCCAGACACCTGCTCCCAGCTCGCAGCAACCCGCAGCTCAGAAATCCCTGAAGCACAGAAGCTACACCTTTGTTTTCAACAGTCCTAGTGAATTTGTGTTTTCTGCACCATATCCCGTACCCAGCAGGCACCATATCCCGTAACGAACATTTCTACAGCTTAACTTTATGCTCCACAAAGGGTTCTCTCCCATTCCCAGCACAGAGGTGGATGCAGCACAGATGCAAGCTGTGTTTATCCCAAGCAAAGCACAACCCCACCCAGCATCTCCTTAGTGCAAGCCTATCAGGCAGGAGGCACCTCAATAAGTGCCCTGTAGCCTGCCCTATTTCACGTGCAGGAGCACAAAAGCTTAAACACGAGGCCAATGACACTTCTCAGCTGCTGAATTTT